>JAKEPQ010000634.1:3752500-3979384 GCA_024500445.1 Entomyzon cyanotis
GCTTGCACAGGATGGTGTCCAGGCAGGGCTTTGATGTCTGCAGAGGAGGAGATATCTCAGCCTGTTCCAGGCCTCCAAGGAAAATTTCTCCTCGTATTTTCCTTCGTATTTTCCATCTTTTCCTCATATTCAGGTGGAACTTCCCATGTTTCAGTCTGAGCCCATTGTCCCTTACCCTGTCACAAGAGCCTGTCCCCATCCATCTCCCTAGAAAAATCCTAAACTTGAGCTTTCACCCCAGCCTGGCACATGGGGTGCCCTGTAGGGTCAGAATTGAGCTCTGGGGATGCTGAGCTTTTTGGGATTTGCCGAGCTTTTTGGGATTTGCCAAACCTGATGTGTGATTCCCATTTGCAGGAGGTCAAAGTGAACTGGGCCACCACCCCCAGCAGCCAGAAGAAAGACACCAGCAGTAAGTGTCACCTGTGCCCCGAGCTGTGCAGGTCCTTAAACACAAATGCACCACACAGGTTTTGATTGGAATCTAATTATTTATTGTATTTGTGTTAATTAAACTTCAGAGCAGATCTGATCTTTGCCATCAGGTTCACACAGCTCTCACAAGGTAATTGTGTCTTCTTAAACATCACATAGTGGATCTCCAGGGTGTTCACTGAAGCTCAGTTTGGGGTTTTTTTTTTGGTGTTTTCCATTTATTTTTTATGGAAGGACTTCCCTTTCGTTTCCCTGTAGCAGCAGGAAGGAATCTGGAGTGCAGAGGTTTGATTTGGTGCAAATCTGTGGCTGTTTGGCACGAAGACAGTTGTGAATTAAACCCCAAACCCTCATTCTGTGCTTTTGGGGCAAAGTGAGCATCTCCATCCAGGGCTGATCCTCCTTGGGAGCATCCAGGCTCATTCCAAAACAGATTCCATCACTCCCAACAAGCATGTGGAAAAATTCTTGGAACTTCTGTGGCCTGGTGGGTCCAAGCAGAGTGGAGAATTCAGTGCTTCCCGTGGCACAGCTCAATCTCTGTCACACATTGTAAGATTGGGGTGGAAAACTCCCTGGATTCAGGCATTTTGCTTCTCCCTGGTGCCTTTTTTCATCAGGAAGGGAATTCCTCTTTCCATCCTGACACCTTCACTGCCCCTGGATCCCTGGAAGTGTCCCAAGGGCAGGTTGGAGCACCCTGGGATGGTGGGAGGTGTCCCTACCCATGGCAGGGGTGGCACTTTAATGTCCCTTCCCACCCAAACCATTGCAGGATTCCACATCCCAGCTCAATACTGGCACAGAGAGAGGGAGAGAGAGATTTTCCTGGAGACTGAAATGTAAATATTCTCAGATTTGTTCAGTAAATGCTGGCAGGTCTTAAAAGCAGTCTGTAAAATTCAAGATATAATTGTGTGTCCTTCAGATCAGTGCCAAGCACAGGGTCTGTCAGGAGCAGCAGGAATTCTGTTCTGCAGCAAACTCTGCTCTTCCTGCAGCATTCAATATGCTTTTTTTGTGCTGTTTAATACAATTTTTTGTGCTTTTTAATAATATATTTTGAGTAAAGCTGGAGTTTTAATAAAGCAGTTTTTCAGGAGAGTATTTTTCCTCTGCTCTGAGGGCCTCACCACCCACTAAATCCTTTTTTTTTTCCCCCCAAAGACCATTTCCACGTCTTTGTTGGTGACCTGAGCCCTGAAATCACCACTGAGGACATCAAGGCAGCCTTCGCTCCCTTCGGAAGGATCTCGTAAGTCCTTTTTTGGGCAGATCAGTTCTAACCTGTGCTAACCTGTCCCAGCTTTGTGACACGGTGGCACTGCAGGGACACTGCTGCTCCCACAGCCACATCCTCCATCCCACCTCGTTCTGCTCTCCTGGGAAAGTTGGATCCAGCTTGCTGTGGCTCTGACCTCCTCACCTCATTCGGCAAAGCTGGAAAACCCAAATTTTTACCCCAGGGTGTGCATTTTCCTGTTCCCAACCCCTTGGCATGTGATGTGATGGGAGGGCAGTGATGCTCATGCTGGTTCAGACTCACCACCCAACCTGAAACTCAACTTTTTTCCCCCAATTTCCAGCAGAATTCTCCCTTTTCAACTCTTCTTCCAAACCCAGATTTTCCCCTCACTTCAATTTAACCTGCAAAAACAAGGATTGGTTGAAATTTCTTCTCCAGCTGTGCTTCCTCAATGACCAGGCCCTGCAAAAATGCTGCTGATGGGATATTTCCTGATTGATTTATCTTTTTTTTTTAATCTTTACTGGTGCTAAACTATTTTTATTATGGATGACCTCGAGGTTGAAATAGTGCATGATCAGCACAGAGAGAAGTGGGAGTAATTCCTCATTTTATTCTCAATTTTTTGGGGAATTTTCCCAAAGTTTCCAAGTTTTCCCTGGTTTTATTCCCAAGTTTTCATTTGAGAGTAAGCAGAGATGAGTTTTTCCCTCTCAACAATTCCAGCTCAGCTTCCCAAAGTGGCTTTTTTGGGCAATTTGGGATGTTTTCCCTCATTTTCTAGTCTTTATTCCCAAGTTTTCAGTCGAGGATAAGCAGAGATGAGTTTTTCCCTCTCAAGGAATCTCAGTTCAACTTCCCAAAGTGTCTTTTTAAGGCAATTTTAAAAGTTTTCCCTCATTTTCTAGTCTTTATTCCCAAGTTTTCAGTTGAAGGTAAGCAAAGATGAGTTTTTCACTCATCAACTCAGCTTCCCAAAGAGGCTTTTTTGGGTAATTTGGGATGTTTTACTCAAATTCTGACCTAGGAAAGGGGGGAAAAAATGGGAATCTAACAGAGAGGACAAAACAAACATTTCCTGCTGCTTTGGAGGGAGATTTTCCACAGGCATCTGACACTGTGGGTGCCAGAATTACTCTTAATTAGGCTTAAAAACTCTTGAGTTTTAATGAACTTTGCCCACTCTTTCCTGCTCCAATCCCAAATAAAGAGCTCTGGTTATTTTGCAGAGTTTCCCTGAAGAATGGACAGAATTCCATGGCCAGCCACAGTGGACAAACATTGGAATTTTCTGATTTTAGCCATTGTGTTCGTTTTTCCCCTCTTTATTTTGCTGTACCTCATAGTTCAAATCACTCCTGTTCGATTGCTGTTGTGCCACTGATGTCTGATGTGTGGTTTGAAGACTTGAAATATGTTTCCTTTCCTTCAGTCATTTCCTGAAATACTGATTTCTCAAAATTTGCAGCTGCCCACAGCCCAAAAAGGGGGTAACAAATTGACCTGAGAATTAAGAAATTCAGTTAACAGGCGACGTTTGCCTTTTAATTACTATGTTTTAATTTTTATTCTTATTCTTATTTTTGTTTTTATTCTTATTTTTATTTTACTCTTATTATTTTTCTTGTTATTTTTCTTATTTTTATTTTTATTTTTATTCTTATTATTGTTTTTATTTTTATTCTTATTTTTATTTTTATTCTTATTCTTATCTTAATTTTATTCTCATTTTTATTATGCTCATTCCAATTCTTATTTTTATTCTTATGCTTATTGTTTTTGTTATTATTTTTAGTATTTTTAGTATTATTTTTATTCTTTTTCTTATATTTATTCTTATGCTTATTCTTATTTTTATTTTTATTCATATTTTATTCTTTTTTTTTTTTTTTAGTCGTTTTTGCTTAAAACTTGGAATAAGCAGGTAGAATGTGCACATAAATTGGCAAATAACAATTGGCAAATAAATAAGAGTTGGAGCTGAGCCTGCCCTGGGGCTGGGTTTCAATAGACAGATTTTCATACATTTTAATTTTTTAATACAGAGATTTTAATCAGTTTTAATTTTTTAATCAAGATATTTTAATAAATTTTAATTTTTAATAAAGATCTCCTCTCTGTGCTTTCCAGGGACGCACGGGTGGTCAAGGACATGGCCACGGGCAAATCCAAGGGCTACGGCTTCGTCTCCTTCTTCAATAAATGGGTAAGAGCCCTGTGTTCCCTTCCTCAAAAATGGGGAAAATTCCTTCATTCCTTCTTCAATCAATGGGTAAGAGCCCTTACTTTCCTTCTTCAATAAATGGGTAAAATCCCTTCATTCTTTCTTCAATAAATGGGTAAGAGCCCTCTGTTCCCTTCCTCAAAAATGGGGAAAATGTCTTAATTCCTTCTTTAACAAATGAGTAAAATCCCTTCATTTCCTTCTTCAATAAATGGATTAGAGCCCTTAATTTCCTTCTTCAATAAATGGGTAAAATCTCTTCATTTGTTCTTAAATAAATGGGTAAGAGCCCTCTGTTCCCTTCCTCAAAAAATGGGTAAAATCCCTTCATTCCTTCTTCAATAAATGGGTAAGAGCCCTCTGTTCCCTTCCTCAAAAAATGGGTAAAATCCCTTCATTCCTTCTTCAATAAATGGGTAAGAGCCCTCCGTTCCCTTCCTCAAAAATGGGGAAAATGTCTTAATTCCTTCTTTAATAAACAGGTAAAATTCCTTAATTTCATCTTCAAAAATAGGTAACACCCCTCTGTTCCCTTCCTCAAAAATGGGTAAAATCCCTTCATTTCCTTCTTTAATAAATGGGTAAAATCTCTTCATTTGTTCTTCAATAAATGGGTAAGAGCCCTTTCTTTCATCAAAAAATGGGTAAAATCCCTTCATTTCTTCTTTAAGAAATGGGTAAGAGCCCTTCATTTCCTTTTTCAAAAAATGGGAAAGATTCCTTCATGTCCTCCTTCAATAAATGGATACGGTTTGTCTGTTCTCTTCCTCAAAAATGGGTAAAATCCATTCATTTCCCTCTTCAATAAATGGGAAAAATCCTTTCATTTCTTCTCTGATAAATGGGCAAGAGACCTCTGTTTCCTTCCTCAAAAAATGGATAAAATCCTTTAATTTCTTCTTCAATAAGTGGGTAAGATCCCTTTGTTTCTTCTTCAATAAAGGGCAAGATCCCTTCATTTCCTTCTTCATTTCCTTCATTTCCCTCCCCAATAAATGGGGAAAATCCTTTTGTTTCCTCCTTCAATAAATGGGAAAGATCCCTTCATTTCCTCTTAATTTCCTTCATTTCCTTCCCCAATAAATGAGACAATCCCTTAATTTCCTTCTTAATTTCCTTCATTTACCTCCATTTCCTTTTGTAATAAACAGGAAGATCCCTCATTTCCTTCTTAATTTCCTTGATTTCCCTCCATTTCCTTCCCCAATAAATGAGAAGATCCCTCCATTTCCTTCTTAAATTCCTTCATTTCCCTTCATTTCCTTCTCTAAAAAACAGGAAGATCATTTCCTTCTCCAATAAACAGTGAGCTGTGTCAGTCTCAAGCTTCCCAGGATGATTTTCACTTTTTAATTTCCCTGACTGTAACAGGGAGAAGCTTCTCTCTATAAATCCATATAAATCACAGAATCCCAGACTGGTTTGGCTTGGAAAGGACCTTAAATCCCATCCAGTGCCATGGGCAGGGACATCTCCCACTGTCCCAGGCTGCTCCAAGCCCTGTCCAGCTTAGCCTAGGACATTTCCAGGGATCCAGGGGCAGTTGGGATCACGGTGGTGTCACTCCTGTGGCTCTGAGGGCTCTGTGGTGTCACTGCTGTGGCTCTGTCCCAAAGGAAGAGCTCTTTGGTGTCACTCCCATGGCTCTGTCCCAAAGGAAGAGGTGCCAGCAGTGGGTTTTTGTCCCCTTTTCCCTCTACAGGACGCAGAGAATGCCATCCAGCAGATGGGGGGACAGTGGCTCGGCGGGCGGCAGATCAGGACCAACTGGGCCACGAGGAAACCTCCAGCTCCCAAGAGCACCTATGAGAGTAAGAGTTCACCCTGTGCTCTGCCAGCTGCTGGGGTGGGGATCCCACTGTCCTGGGGCTTGGGGGGACCTCAGAACCTGTCCTGTGCCATCCTGTCCCTGTCCCATCCCATCCCATCAATCCCATTCCACCCCTGCCACCCTCAGGGACACCTTCCACCATCCCAGGGTGCTCCAGCCTGGCCTTGGACACTCCAGGGATCCAGGAGCAGCCACAGCTTCTCTGGGAATTCCATCCCAGCCCCTCCCCACCCTCATTCCTGCCCAAAATCCCATTTCAACCTCCCCTTTCCCAGTGTGTCCCCATTCCCTGTGTCCTGTCCCTCCAGCCCTTGTCCCAGTCCCTCTCCAGCTCTCCTGGAGACCCTTTAGGCCCTGCAAGGAGCTCTGGGATGTCCCCACAGAGATTCCCCATGACCTCAGTAGGTTCACAGATTGTCCCCAACATCCCATGCCAGCCAGGGTGACAATTCCTCCCCAGTTCCCATCCCTCAAAAACCCCAAATCCCCATCCCATCTCTTCCAGCAAACACCAAACAACTGTCCTACGACGAGGTGGTCACTCAGTCCAGCCCCAGCAACTGCACAGTGTACTGCGGGGGAGTCACCTCGGGCCTCTCAGGTACGTGTGGCTCCTCTGTCCCCTCTGTCCCCTTGTCCCCACGGGTGCCTCACGCTGCTCTCTGTCCTTCCTGCTCCAGAGCAGCTGATGCGCCAGACCTTCTCCCCCTTCGGGCAGATCATGGAGATCCGAGTGTTCCCGGATAAAGGATATTCCTTCGTCAGGTGGGGCTGGGATTTGGGGTGGGGATTGGGGTTTGGGAGGGTGGCTTGAGGGGATCACCTAAAACAGAGGTTAGACAGAGTGAAGAGAATAAATAGCAGTTAAATTTATTTAAGGTCTTCAGGTGCATTTAGAGCACTCCCAGCTCACCCAGGGCTACACCCTAAATGGACAGCAAATCACGAGTTTTTCATACTTTGTAAGTTTTTTATAAGGTCATGAGTTTTTCATCCTTTATAAGTTCTGTCCATTTGCATCTCAGGGGTTAATCCTCCAATTACAGCTTCAGCTAATGAAGTCAATCACTCCAAGTTTGCTCCCCCAGTTAATTCACTGTTGTTTACATATTTTGGGCTCTGAGACAGTGAGGTGTCCTTGAGTTTTGGCTTGGAGAGGAATTGTTTTGTCTAAAAGTGAGACAACAGCAGCTCAGCACCCTGAATGGAGTCCTGAGTTACACACTAGAGAATTACAGGATTACAGATATATGAAAAATACAGAAGCTAAAATCCTGAGGCATCAAGAGGGCTTCTTGCTCCTTCCTCTGTCTGAGGAGGGATTGTGGCTGCAACAAGTGGGAAAAATCCTGGAAATCACTTGGAACAGAACCCTAGGTCATATGGGATCTCAGTCTGTTGTGTCACCTCAGAGAAGTTACTGAGGCAGCTGAGTTCAGGTCTTTTCCAGAACCAACCTCATCCCTCTGTTGAAAGGACCCCAGGTAATAAAAACCCTAAACTGGCTGCTCTCCTTGCCGAATTTCCCAATTTATTTAGGGAGAATCACAGCGTGGAGTCGGGAAAAGCAGCTTTGGGGCACTGTGGGGGCACAGGGACATTTTTTATGGTTGTGACAGCCCCAAATCCTGTCTGGGCTGGTGGAGACCTTCAGGGTTGCTCCCAGCTGTCCCCCCTGAGCGAGTCTTTCCAAAATCCCGAATTCCATCCCCATTTCCAGGTTCAATTCCCACGAGAGCGCAGCCCACGCCATCGTCTCGGTCAACGGCACCACCATCGAGGGCCACGTGGTCAAGTGCTACTGGGGCAAGGAGACACCCGACATGGTCAGCCCTGTCCAGCAGGTCAGGCATCCCTGGGAATGGGGTGGGCCTGCTCGTTAATCACCCTGTTAATTGGCTGGGAAATGGGAATGAGCTGGGGGAGCTCAGACTGGAGGAAAGGAGGATCAGGGGGGACTTTCTGGCTCTGCAGTGGAGAGGACACTCGGGGGCATTTGGGATCTGATCCCAGGGAACAGGGATAGGAGGAGAGGGAATGGTGTCAGGCTGGGCCAGGGGAGGTTTGGGTGGGATTTTGGGATAATTCCTGCATCCAAAGGGTTGTCCAGCCCTGGTGAAGTCCCTGTCCCTGGAAGGATTTAAAGGCCATGTGGATGTGGCACTTGGGGACATGGTCAGTGATAGCCTTGGCAGTGTTGGGGGAACAATTGGACTCCATGATCCTAAAAGGATCCTAAAGGTCTTTTCCAACCCACACAATCCCACAAAGCCACCCAGCTGTGGGGTCCTCAGGACAGGGAGGAGACACAAACTGGGGTGGAGCAGCTCTGCTGTAGGGGGGATGAGAGAAGCTTTGGGGTGACCTCAGAGCATTGCAGTGCCTAAAGGGGCTGCAGGAGAGCTGGAGGGACAGACACAGGGAATGGGGACACACTGGGAAAGGGGAGATTGAAATGGGATTTTGGGGAGGAATGAGGGTGGGGAGGGGCTGGGATGGAACTCCCAGAGAAGCTGTGGCTGTCCCTGGATCCCTGGAGTGTCCCTGCCCTTGGATGGGGTGGGATTTAGGGTCCCTTTCAGCCCAAACCATTCCAGGATTCCATGGGCTGGTTTAGATGGGATTTTGGGAAGGAATTTTTGCCCATGAAGGCAGTCAGGTTGTCCAGAGAAGATCTCAGAGCTTCCTGTGCCTGAAGAGGCTGCAGGAGAGCTGGAGAGGGACTGGGGACAAGGGCTGGAGGGACAGGACACAGGGAATGGGGACACACTGGGAAAGGGGAGCTTGAAATGGGATTTTGGGCAGGAATGAGGGTGGGGGAGGGGCTGGGATGGAATTCCCAGAGCTGCTTGGAAGAACCCACAGCCAAACCACAGCACCCAGATCGAGCAGGGGATATCAGGGATTATTCTCCCCATCCCAGGGCGTGGGAATTCCCTAATTCCCCAATTCCCTGACCCTCCTTGTGTCCCGCAGAGCCAGCTGAGCTACCCTCCCCCCTACGGGCAGTGGGGCCAGTGGTACGGCGGTGCCCAGCTGGGCCAGTATGTGCCCAACGGCTGGCAGGTGCCAACCTACGGCGTCTACGGCCAGGCCTGGAACCAGCAGGGATTCGGGTGAGTCCAGAACCTTCTGATCCTGAGTTTTGTCCCTTTGGGAAGCCACGTTGTCACCTCAAAGCACTTCTGGGACATCCCAGTGTGTGACAGGGCAGGTGACAAACGCCACCCCCTTGATGCCTTGAGGGGCTAACCTAAAACAGAGGTTAGACAGAGTTAGGAGAATAAAAATCAGTTAAATTTACTGAAAGCCTTCAGGTGCATTCAGGGCACTCCCAGCTCACCCAGGGCTACACCCAAAATGGACAGCAAGGCACCAGTTTTTCATACTTTAGAAGTTTTTTATAAGTCAGGAGTTTTTCATACTTGATAAGTTTTTTATAAGGTCACAAGTTTTTCCTACTTTATAAGTTTTTCTAAGTTCACAGGTTTTCATCCTTTATAAGTTCTGTCCATTTGCATCTCAGGGGTTAATCCTCCAATTACAGCTTCAGCTAATGAAGTCAATCACTCCAAGTTTGCTCCCCCAGTTCATTCACTGCTGTTTCCATAGCTTGGGGCTCTGAGACAGTGAGGTGTCCTTGAGTTTTGGGCTTGGAGAGGAATTGTTTTGTCTAAAAATGAGAGAAATTAGATCCATACCCTGAATGGAGTGCAGAGTTACGAACTCGAGAATTACAGGATTGAAGATACACAGGAAATAGAGAAGCTAAAATCCTAAGGCATCATTCTCAGCACCCCAATCCTGCATGAAACCCCTTCCTGCCGAGCTGTAGGAACCCCTAAATGATAATTCAGGAATTGCTAATGGATTGTTTCCCCCACAGGCAGAGCCAATCCTCAGCCCCGTGGATCAGCCCCGGCTACGGCGTGCAGGCGGCGCAGGGGCAGAACGGCGCCGTGGTTCCTCCCCAGCCCGGCTTCCGCGTGGGCTTCGAGACCCCCTGAGCCCCCAGCGCGGCCACTGCTGACCACAGCCACCCCCGGGGGTCAATCATGGAGTGAACCCCCTGGAGTCGAAATTCAACACAATCCCCTCCTTTTCCCCCCAAAAAATAATCCCCGATGCTGGATCGCCGCCACCGCCGCCGCCTTGGGTGTTTGTCCTCCTCCTCGTTTTCGGGATGTGTTTCTGAAATCCGCGGGGTTCTTTTATTTTTTTTGGAAACACAAATTGCAGGGACTTCGCTGCCTTAGCTGAGAATTGGGGCAGGAATTGCACAAAGTCATCCTTTGAGGGGTTTTTGGTTTTATTTGTGATTTTCCTGAGGGGGGGGAATTTTTTCCCCCTAGGAGAAACCAGAAACAGCTGGAAAAAAACCCCAAAAGAAGCCAAAAGTGTGGGAATTCTGGAGCTGCAATGCCTTCAGCCTCACACCCTCTGTTTTAAAGGAGCCTCTTGGAAAATCCCTCTGGATTTTATTCCACCAGGGGTTTTTTTTTTCTTTTTTTTTTTTTTTTTTTTTTTGAAGATAAATCCTTCGTTTACATCATTTTTGTGGATCTCAGTGTGTTTTTCAGGGTCGGTTTTGCCTTATGCTGGGGAAAAAATTCAAAAAAAAGGGACCTGAAAGTGCCCAGCTCTCCCCACGTGAGCCAAGATTGCCACCCTGGGACAGCAAAATTCCTGTTGCTAAAACGTGACAAATCCCTCCAGGGGGGTTTAGGGGTTTGGGTTTTTTTTAATTTTTATTTTTTACTGATTTCTACATTTTTTTCCTGTACTGATTCTGTAAAATATTAGAGCAAATGGAAGAATTTTGCACAACCCGTTGGCCACTTTTGTACGTTTCCTTATTTAAAGGTAGGACACGGAGTCTTTTTGATGTGATTTATGCCTCAAATCTTCCTTTTTTTTTTTTTCCCTCCCTTTTTTTTTTGTGGATATGAGATATCTCTTGGAATATAAAGTTTTTAATTCATTGTGTAAAAATTCCCTCAGTAGCCCAGGTGTGTTTCAACAAGGGAGTGAAAGTGAGAAGATCTCCCTAACCTGATCTATCAGAGGCCAAAAACGCCCCTTTTCTATCCTACCTCTTGCCCAGCCTTTAAAAAAAACACAAAAAAACCCCACAAAAAATGGAAAAAAATAAGAAAAACTTCTTTTTTTTTAAAAAAAAAAGGGAAAAATGAAAAAAACGGAGCTCCTGGTGTGCTGTGTTTTGTTGGGATGGCACGGCGGGTGGAGCTGGTGGGATTTGGTGGGGGAAAAGTGGAATTTGGCGGTGGGGAAAGGCGAAAATTGGGGGAAAAGGGGAAATTGGGAACTGCTCGCCTCGGGGACTGCTGGGAGTTGTAGTCCAAACGCTGTTGGTGTTTTAGCTCCTTTTGAACTACATCTCACATCATCCCTTGCGCGCTACCACGTGATGCCGGCGGACCAATAGGCGTTATCGGAAGGCGGAAGTGGGTTCCCCCTCACGGCGCTCCCGGCGGCGGTAACGGAGCGCAGTACCGGGGCGGGCCCGGCGGCGGAGGTGACGTCACGGGCCGCGAGGGATGCTGGGAAACCCCGGGAGACGCCGGTGAGGGGGGAGAGACCCCTGGGCCTGGTCTGGTCGTGAGGGGACACGGGGCCTGGTAGTGAGGGGAGGGACCCCCGGGCCTGCTCGTGAGGGGGACATGGGCACCGGGAGGGGGGGCGGAGATGGGGCTTGAGGGGGCTCAGGCTGGGGAAGAAGGGTTCGGGGGGACTGCAAGGGGACAGGAGAGTGACACCGGCTGGCGGTCGGGCTCTGCTCGCAGGGAAGAAGTGATAGGAGAAGAGGAAAGGGCTCCAAGCTGTGCCGGGGGGAGGTTAGGTTGGATATTGGGGAAATTCCTTTATGGGAAGGGCTGTCCAGCCCTGGCACAGCTGCCCAGGGCGGTGGTGGAGACCCCAACCCTGAGGGGATTTAGCAGGGGATGTGGCACTTGGGGACATGGTCGGTGGTGGCCTTGGCACTGCTGGGGGACAGTTGGACTCGGTGGTCCTGAAGCTCCTTTCCCCCTGAATGTTTCCGTGAGCTGTGACACCAACAGCCCTGTCACAGCTCCAGCAGTGACAAACAGCTCTGCCACCTCTGCCCAGTGTCCCCTGCTGCCCTCAGGGGACACAGAGCCTGGGTGGCAGCCCCAAATCCATGTGTCCCCTCACACCCTGCCTGGGGATGTCCCAGAATGTCCAGGAATGGGTTTGGGGGTGCTGGGAGCTCCAGGAGGATCAGGAGTGAGTGGAGGGTCACAGGGAACCCTCCCAGTGTCACCCTGGGACAGGGACAGGCCACTGTGGGAGGGGGAGATGTGTCATGGGGACATGGCTGGTGCAGGATCCCAGTGTGGGCGTTTAGGAGGGAATTGTCCCATTTCTGTCCTCTTTCTGCTCCGTTTCTGGTGATTCCTCTTTTCTGGGGCTGGACAGGGAGGGTGGCACAGGGACAGGCTGGATGACACAGGGACTGTCAGGGTGGCACACCCCTGTGCTCACCCAGCCCCAGCCATCCCCTCACCCCGCTCTCCTCTCCCGCAGCACCATGGATCCCTCCCCAGGCAGACCCAAAGCGCCACCCTTCCTGTCGGACCTGGGCAAGGCCACCCTGCGCGGCATCCGCAAGTGCCCTCGCTGCGGCACCTACAACGGCACCCGCGGCCTGAGTTGCAAGAACAAGACCTGCGGCGCCGTGTTCCGCTCCGCCTCCCGCCGCCAGCCCGGCGCCGACGCCGTCAGAGTCCTCAGCGGCCGCCACGGCCAGCTCTACTCGGTGCGCCAGCGCGACTCGCGCTGCTTCGTGGAGCTGGGCGTGTCGGAGACCGCCATCCAGACGGCCGAGGGCACGCTGATCACGCAGCTCAGCTCGGGCCGCTGCCACGCTCCCGCCTGCGCCAGGGCGGCCGGCGACAAGCAGTGCCAGCACCTGAAGCTGGCGTTGGGCTGCCAGGCCGAGGCCACGCCGCTGCCGCTCAAGAGCTCGGTGCTGGGCGCGGTGCAGGCGCCGCCCGAGGCCAAGCAGAGCCTGTGGGAGTTGGCCACCGAGCCCACGGGGCCGCTGGTGCAGAGGGTCAGCAAGAGCGTGCTGGTGGTCAAGTGTAAGGCCAGCCAGAGGCACAGCCTGGGCTACCTGCACGCCTGTTTTGGCCAGCGGCGCTTCTCCTGCGCCTGCCGTGCCCCTGGCCGTGGTCGTGCCAAGGGGGAGGATGAGAATGACGAGGAGGAGGAGGATGAGGAGGAAGAGTCGCCCCCAGCGCGCTGCATCCACTTCCTGGCCTGCATCTGCGCCTTCGCCAGCGACGAGAGCCTGGCTCAGGAGTTCTCCGACTTCCTGGCCTCCGATGCTGGCGGTGGGAATAATGGGGAGGGGTTTTGGGGGTTCAGGGATGGGGTTCAGGGTGGAGCCTGGAACCTGCCTGGGTTCTCCCAGCAGCTGTTCCGTGGATTCCATTCATTCCCTGGGAATCCACACCCAGAGCAGGAATATCTGGGGTTCATTCCCCGTGATTCTGAAATCCTTCCAGAGCAGGAATATTTGGGGTTCATCCCCTGTGAATCCACACCCACAGCAGGAATAACTGGGGTTTATTCCCTGTGAATCCAAGCCCACAGCAGGAATATTTGGGGTTTATCTGCTGTGAAATCCTTCCAGAACAGGAATATCTGGGGTTCATTCCCTGTTAATCCCTCCCAGAGCAGGAACATCTGGAGTTCATCCCCTGTGATTCCACACCCAAAGCAGGAATATTTGGGGTTCATTCCCTCTGAACTTCCTCCCATAGCAGCAGCATCCAGGATTCACCCCCTGAGGGGGTTCTGCACCCCAAAAAATGCCCCCCAACAGCCCCACACAGTCCTTGGGCACCCAAAGGTGAAAACCCATGCTGAGGGCACAACAGGAGTAGGATAAAACCCCCCTCCCCTCTGTACCCCACACAGGAGGGGTTTCCTGGGGGGCATTTGGGGGTCTGTGGCCCCTGGTGGCATGTTTTTAGGGACAAAACTTCTGTCCCCAGGTCTGAAGGGGACGGTGATCCCACAGCTGCTGCGTGGTCCCGGATCCGCAGCTCGGGCTCGGGGAGCTGCTGCTGCCAAGGCCAAGAGGAGGAAAAAGGATGTGGGGCAGGGTGAGTGTCCTTGGGGAGGGCTGGGGGTGGGTGGGGCTGAAATACCGCCCAGGGTAGATTAATGGGGTGGGTGGGAGCTGAAATCCCACCCAGGGCTGCTTTGTATGGTCAGATCCAGGTGTGGGGTGAGTGGAGGCTGAAATCCCCCCAAGGGCAGCTCCATGGGGTGGGTGGGAGCTGAAAACTCCCCAAAGGGCAGTTCTGTGGGGTCAGATCCAGCTGTTGCAGCCTCTGGAGCAGCTCCAGGTGTTTCACCTGCCCCAGGCCTGAGGGGTCACTGGTGGTGGTGTGGGGGACAAGGGCCCAGAGGAGGGAGGTGACAGGGAATTCTGGGGACTCAGGGTGGTGACAAACCCTTCCCTCAGGGACACAGGTGACCGGAGCCCTCCTGCCCCCAGACCCAGCTCATCCCAGCCCCAGGAGGAGCAGCCTGAGGAAGCCACCAGTCACCTCCTCCTCCTCATCCTCCTCCTCGCTGAAGAGACACAGTGAGCCCAGGGGCGCTGGGTGTATAGGGATTGATGTGGATTTTGGGAAGGAATTCCTGGCTGGGAGGGTGGGGAGGGGTTGGGATGGAATTCCCAGAGAAGCTGTGGCTGCCCCTGGATCCCTGGGAGTGTCCCTTCCATTCCAACATCCATTCCAACTGAAATCCTTCTATTCCAATGTTCCTTCCATCCCAACATCCCTTTCATTCCAGTGTCCCTTCCATTCCAACTTCTATTCCATTCCAACATTCCATTCTGACATACCGACGTCCCTTCCATTCTGATGTCTTTCCATTCCATCATCACTTCCACTCCAACATCTCTTCCATCCCAATGTCCCTTCCATTCGAGTGTCCCTTCCATTCCAACATCCCTTCCATTCCCACGTCCCTTCCTTTCTAACATCCATTTCAAGATCCCTTCCACTCTGACATCCCTTCCATTTCAACGTCCTTTCCACTCCAATGTCCCTTCTACTCCAGTGTCCCTTCCATCCCAACATCCCTCCCATTCCAGCATCTCTTCCATTCTGACTTTCCTTCCATCCCAACATCCCTTCCATTCCAACATCCTTTCCACTCCAATGTCTATTCCATTCCAACGTCCTTTCCATTCCAACGTCCCTCCCATTCCAATGTCCCTTCCATCCCAACATTCCTTTTATTCCAACATGCTTTCCATTCTGATGTTCTGTCCATTCCAACATCCCTGCCATCCCAACATCCCTCCCATTCCAATGTCCATCCCAACGTCCCTTCCATTCCAACATCCCTTCCTTCCCAACATCCCTTCTATTCCAATGTCCTTTCCACTCCAACGTCCATTCCATTCCATTCCAACGTTCCATTCCAGTGTCCCATCCCAACATTCCTCCTTTTATTCCAACATGCCTTTCATTCTGATGTTCCTCCCATTCCAACATCCCTTCCACTCCAACATCCCTTCCATTCCAACATCTTTCCCATTCCAACGTCCTCCCATTCCGACATTCCTTCCATCCCAACATCCCTTCCATTCCAACGTCCCATTCTGATGTCCCTTTTATTCCAACATCCCTTCCATTCCAACATCCCTTCCAGTCCAATGTCCCTCTCATCCCAACATCCCTTCTCTCCCCAGGCTGCAGCCAGGCGCTGGATGAATCCCAGGTGTCCCTGTCCTTCCAGGAGTGGCTGGGATCCGTCACGGAGCGAATCCACCAGACCATGCACTACCAGTTCGAGGGTCAGTGTCACAGTGTCACTGTGTCACTGTCCCCAGGGCTTTCTCCCCCTGCACGACATGGATTGTCCCCTGGGAAGTTCTGTTGGATTTGATTGAGGTCACATCAAGGGGATTCTGTCAGAATCTGTGTTCCCAGAGAGCTGGAGAACCTCTGGAGCCAGGCTGGGAGAGCTGGGAATGTTCATCTGGAGAGGAGAAGCTCCAGGGAGAGCTCAGAGCCCTTCCTGTGCCTAAAGGAGCTCCAGGAGAGCTGCAGGGGGACTGGGGACAAGGATGGAGGGACAGGACACAGGGAATGGGGACACACTGGGAAAGGGGAGATTGAAATGGGATTTTGGGAGGAATGAGGGTGGGGAGGGCTGGGATGGAATTCCCAGGGAAGCTGTGGCTGTCCCTGGATCCCTGGAGTGTCCAAGGCCAGGCTGGAGCACCCTGGGATAGTAGATGTCCCTGGGTGGCACTGGGGGGTCTTTAGGGCCACTCCAAACCCAAACCATTCCAGGATTCCATGACTCTGAACCCCTCTGGTCTTTGGGGACCATTTGGTGTCATTTTGGGAACACTTTGGGTGCTATTTTGGGAACACTTTGTCCCTTTTTGGGAATGCTTTTGGTGCCATTTTGGGAACAACTTGGTGCCATTTGGGAACATTTTGGTGTCATTTGGGAACATTTTAGTGCCATTTAGCAACACCACATCCTCACCACCTGTGTCTCCCAACCCCAACACCACTTCCCCCACATCCCCCTCCCTGTGCCCTGAGCCACCCCAAAACCAGAATGATGTCCCCAGGTCACACAACAGCCCCAAATCCCAAACATTTCCCCAGGAACACACCCAAAACCCCACCCTGCCGACCCCATCCCACTTTGGGCTGAGGATTTGGGATTTTCCAGCCCCACAAGACCCTCCTGCCCTCCCCAGGCCGCCCAGAGCCGCTGGTTTTCCACATCCCCCAGTCCTTCTTCGAGGCTCTGCAGCAGCGAATCTCCAGTGGCAGTGGGAAGAAAAGACTTCCCAACTCCACCACGGGTGAGGAATCCCAAAAAAAGGGGGAAAACGGCAGGGAAATCCCTCTGGGAGGTGTGGGTTTGGGGGGAGGATTGCCTGATGCACAGGGAGTTACGGGGTTTTTGTTGGGTGGGGGGAAAGGGGGAGGAGGGGTGGGGAAAATAAGGGGAAAATAGGGGGGAAAAAGGGGGTGAGAAGGAGGGATGGGTAAAAAAAAGGGGGGGAATGGAGGAGAAGGATGAAAAAAATAAAGGGAAAAAAGTGGGGGAAAGGGGGAGAAGGAGGGATGGCAAAATAAAAGTGGAAAGGGGAAAAAAGCAGAAAGAAGGAGAGGAGGGTAAAAAATAAAGGGGAAAAAGTGGGGAAAAAGAGGGATGGGTAAAAAATAAAGGGGAAAAAGGAATGGAAAAAGGGAGGAGAAGGAGGGAGGGGTAAAAAATGATGGGGAAACAAGGGGAGAAGAAGGGATTTAAAAATAAGGGGGGAAAAAGAGGGATGAAAAAAGGGGGGAGAAGGAGGGAAAAAAGGGGGAGAAGGAAGGATTTAAAAATAAAAGTGGGGAAAGAGGGATGAAAAAAGGGGAAAAGGAGGGAAGGTTAAAAAATAAAAGGGGAAAAGGGGGAGAAGGAGGGATTTAAAAATCGGGGGGGGAAGAGGGATGAAAAAAGGGCAAAAATAAAGGGGAAGAGGGATGAAAAATGGGAGGAGGGAAGGGTAAAGAATAAAGGGAAAAGGGGGAAAAAGGGAAAAGGAAGGGTAAAAAATAAGAGGGGGATAAGGGGGAGAAGGAGGGATTTAAAAATAAAGGGGGAGAAAAGAGGGATGAAAAAAGGAGGTAAAAAATAAAGGGAGGGGGAAGATGGATGAAAAAAGGGGGAAGAAAGGGGGGAGAAGGAGGGAAGGGTAAAGAATAAAGGGGGGTAAGGGGGAAAAGGGGCACCAAAAGAGGAGGGAAAGGAGGAGAAAAATAGAGATGGAAAAGAGGGCTAAAAGAAAAGGGATAAAGCCAAGAGGGGGAGGGAAGAGCCGAGGGGGTGACACCCCTGTGACACCTCCTGTGACACCCCTGACCCCTCCCGCAGCCTTTGTGCGCCGGGACGCTCTGCCCCTGGGCACCTTCTCCAAGTACACCTGGCACATCACCAACGTGCTGCACGTCAAGCAGATCTTCGACACACCCGAGGTGAGACCAAACAACCCCCCTGGAGACCCCAAATCATCCCCTGGGATCCCCCTGAGCCCCCCTGGGACCTCCCTGGCACCCCCTGAACCGCCCTGGGACCTCCCTGAGCTCCCCTGGGACCCCCAAATCACCCCGGGATCCCCCTGAGCTTTCCCCAGGACACCCCTGAGCAGCCCTGGGACCCCCAGTTATCCCTCCCAGAACCCCCACATCCCCCCTGGGACCCCCAAATCCTCACCAAGACCCCCCCTGAGCACTCCCAGGATCCCCCTGAGCTTTCCCTTGGACCTCCCTGAGCTTCCCCAGAATCCCCGAATTCCCCCCGGGACCCCCAAATTCCCCTGTGACCCCTCTGAGCTCTCCTGGGACCCCCAGATTTTCCCCGAGGGACCCCCCTGAGCCCCCCAGGACCCACTGAGCCCTCCCCGGGACCCCCTGAGCTTCCCCAGGTCCCCTAATCCCCCATGGCACCCCCTTATCCCCCCCAGGGCCCCCCTGAGCCCTCCTGGGACCCCCCAAATTCCCCCCTGGGATCCTCCAAATCTCCTCCAGGCCCCCCCTGAGCACTCGCAGGATCCCCCTGAGCTCTTCCTGGGACCTCCCTCAGCATGCCCAGGATCCCCCAAATCTCCTCCAGGACCCCCCTGAGCCCTCCTGCGACCCCCAAATCCCCTCGGGACCCCCAAATTCCCCCGAGACCCCTCTGAGCTCTCCTGGGACCCCCAGATTTTCCCCCAGGGACCCCCCTGAGCTCCCAGGACCTCCCAAATCCCCTCCAAGACCCCTAAATCCCCCCTGGGACCCCTCTGAAGTCTCCCCAGGAGCCCCAAATCCCCACCAAACCCCCCGGATCCCCCTCAGGACCCCCAAATTCCTCCTCACCCCGCAGGTGCCGCTGGAGATCACGCGGAGTTTCGTGCAGAACCGCGATGGTTCCTACGAACCTTTCCGCAGTCCCCGGGTGGAGGTGGAGAGCGTCGGGGAGACCCCTGAGAAACAGCCCCCCTGCGGCCCCTGGAGCTGCAGACCTTCCTCAAAGTCGGTGAGGGCTGGGGGGCACGGGGGGACCCCAAAACAGCTCTGGGAGGGCAGGGTGGGACCCCAAAATGTCCAGTGAGAGGGGCACAGTGGGACCCCAAAACCCCCCTGGGAAGAGCAGGGTGGGACCCCAAAATGCCCCTGGGAAGGGTAGGGTGGGACCTCGATATGCCCCTGGGTGGGACCCCAAAATCACCCCTGGTGGGACCCCAGAAGGCCCCCGGGAGGAACCCAAAACCTGCCTGGGAGGGGCAGCATGGGACCCCAAAATGTACACTGAGAGGGGCAGTGTGGGACCCCGAAACAGCCCTGGGAAGGACCCCAGAACAATCCTGGGAGAGGCAGGATGGGACCCTGAAATACCCCTGGGTGGAACCCCAAAATACCTCCAAGAGGGACTCCAAAACAGCCCCAGGAGAGGCAGGGTGGGACCTCAAAACCTGTCTGGGAGGAGCAGGGTGGGACCCCAAAACTTCAAGGGCTTCAAGGGATGGGGAAATGGGGGGTCCATGAGACTGGGGGCACAAACACCCCTGGGGGTTTCAAGGACGGGGAAAGTGGGGATTCAAGGGTTTTGGGGGCTCCATGGGAGGGGGAAATGGGGGTTCAAGGGTCAGGGGGCTCCACGGGATGAGAAAGGGGGTTCAGTGGGCTCCAAGGGATGGGGAAATGGGGGTTCCCAGAGCCAGGGGGGCACAAACACCCCTGGAGGTCCTAAGGACGGGAAATGGGGGGTTCAGGGGTCAGGGGGCTCCAGGGGATGGGAAAAGGGGGTTCGCGGAGCTGGGGGAGGGACAAACACCCCGAGGGTTGGGAAATGGGGGTTCAAGGGTTGGGGGGCTCCACAGGATAGGGAAATGGGGTTCCCCAAGCTAGGGGGGCACAAACACCATGAGGGATGGGAAATGGGGACTCAAGGATCAAGGGTCCCAGGGGATGGGAAAAGGGGGTTCAAGGGTTGGGGGGGCTCCAAGGGATGGGAAAATGGGGGTTCAGGGGTCAGGGGCCTCCAAGGGATGGGGAAATGGGGGATCCATAGGGTTGGGGGGCACAAACACCCCTGGGGGTGTAGGGACAGGAAAGTGGGGTTCAAGGATTGGGGGGCTCCACGGCAAGTGGGAAGTGGGGGTTCCCAGAGCCAGGGGAGCACAAACACCCCGAGGGATGGGAAAAGGGGGTTCAGGGGTCGGGGGGCTCCAAGAGATGGGGAAAAGGGGGTTCCCCGAGGCAGGGGGGCACAAGCACCCCAAGGGACAGGAAAAGGGGGATTCAAGGATCAAGGGGGTTCCAGGGGATGGGGATAAAGGGGTTCAGGGGTCGGGGGGCACCACCAGCCACGCCGCCGTGCCCCCCCAGGACACACGTCCCCCACGCAGAAGGAGCCCACGCCGTTCACCATCGAGTGGATCCCCAACATCCTGCCGCGCTCCCGCCTGGGCGAGCTGCGCCTGCGCTTCCAGTACGGCCACCACGGGGGGCCCCGGCAGCCCCCCAACCCCCCCGAGACCCCCCGGCACTGCCCCTGCCCCCCCTGGGCAGCGTGGCCTTCCCTGACACCCCCCGAGGAAATGGGGGGCTCGGGGGGGGCTGGGGGCTGGGAACGGCACGGGGAGACCCCCGGAATAAAGGGACAGCGACCCCGGTGGGATGAGTTCTGTGGGGAGAGACACAGAGTGGGGGGAATGGGAGACCCCCGGAGTGGGGGGAATGGACTGGGGAGACCCCCGGAATGGGGGGGCGCTGAAAGGGAGGAACATACCCCGGGAGACCCCCAAAATGGGGACAGAAAGGGGGGAGGCACACAGGAGACCCCCGGAATGGGGAGGTGGAAATGGGGGGCACCTGGGAGACCCCCATAAATGGGGGAATGGACACGGGAGACCCCTGGAATGGGGAGGGGAGAATGGGGGGGGACACTGGGGGAGACCCCCAGAATGAGGGACACATGGGGAGATCCCCAGAAAGTAGGGGCGGACCCAGAGAGACCCCCAGAATACGGGGGGAAATGGGAAGGGGTCACACGGGAGACCCCCCAAAATGGGGCGGGGGGAATGGGGGGCACTTGGGAGACCCCCGTGAATGGGGAGACCCCCACGGGAGACCCCCAGAATGGGGAGGGAAAGGGGGAGGGGGCACACAGGAGATCCCCAAAATGGGGAGGGGGGAGTGGGGGGACACACGGGAGACCCCCAAGATGGGTGGGAAACACCCCGAGAGCCCCCCAGGGTGGGAGGGGGAAAGGGGGGACACCTTGGGACCCTCCAGGAGTGGGGGGAGGTGGGGACATCGCCAAACCCTTCAACACCCAATGGCTGGGGGGACAGCAAAGACCCCCCAGTGCCCCCAGCACCCCCAGCAGGCACCGAGGAGCTCCCGGTTGCCTTCAAGAGCACCCAGTATTCCCAGTGCTCCCAGTCCCAGCCAGTACTCCAAGTACCCACAGTAGTTCCAGTGCTCCCAGTCCCCCTCTAGTGTTCCCAGTGTCCCCACTGTTCCCAGTACCACCCAGTACTCCCAGTACCCGCATTGTTCCTGGTATTCCCAGTATCCTCAGTGTTCCCAGTCCCCCACAGTGCCCCCAGTGTTCCCAGTATCCCCAGTAATCCCAGTATTCCCAGTACCCCCAGTGTTCCCAGTACTCCCAGTGCTCGCACTCCCCCGCAGTGTTCCCAGTATTCCCTGTATCCCCAGTGTTCCCAGTCCCGCACAGTGCTCCCAAGTATCCCCAGTATCCCTAGTATCCCTAGTACCCTCAACGTTCCCAGTGTTCCCAGTATTCCCAGTACCCCCAATGCTCCCAGTGGCTCCAGTAATCCCAGTACTCCCAGTATCCCCAGTGCCCCCAGCACCCCCAGTGTTCCCAGTATCCCCAGTATCCCCAGTCCCCCACAGTATTCCCAGTATCCCCAGTCCCTCCAGCACCCCCAGTGTTCCCAGTATCCCCAGTATCCCCAGTCCCCCACAGTATTCCCAGTATCCCCAGTATCCCCAGTCCCCCACAGTATCCCCAGTATCCCCAGTCCCCCACAGTATTCCCAGTATCCCCAGTCCCTCCCAGTGTCCCCCCAGAGGTGACCTCCCGCCGCCAGGGGGCGCTGCAGCCCCGCCCCGAGCCAAGATGGCGGCGGCCGCGCGCGCGCTGCGGGTGAGGGGAGAGAGCGGGAATCGGGAAAAACAGCGGGAATGGGGAAAAACAGCGGGAATGGGAGGAAATACCGGGATGGGGAACACACCGGGAATGGGGGGAGAGAGCGGGAATGGGGAAAAACAGCGGGAATGGGGAAAAACAGCGGGAATCGGGAAAAGCAGCGGGAATGGGGGAAAACAGCGGGAATGGGGGGAAATACCGGGAATGGGGAACACACCGGGAATGGGGGGACATCGGGGTCTCCAGGCCCGGGGGGGACATGGGCTCTGGGGACACCAGGTGTGGGACACGGGGGACACTGGGAGTGGAGGACACTGAGCATGGGGACACTGGGGACACAGGGAATGGGGGTGACTGGGGACACTGGCTCTGAGGGACACCGGGTTTGAGGGACACTGAGCATGGGGGGCACTGGGTAAGAGGCACAAGGGTTCTGGAGGACACTGGGGACAAGGGGATGTGCAGTGGAGGGGACATGGGACAGGGGACACCAGCTGTGGGGTCACACCAGCGCTGTCCCCACTCCGGGGACGCTGGGTCACTGCCCTGAGGGGCTCCTGGGGACACACTGGCTGTTGTTGGGGACACGGGACCGGGATGTCCCCTCTGTCCCTCAGCTCTGTCCCTCAGCCCTGTCTCCCCCTGTCCAGGCACTGCCGTGTCCCCTGCGTGTCCCCAGCGCCACCCGCCAGCTCCACACCACCCCCGCCTGCCTCAAGGTGAGTCCCCGGGGACTCCGCGGCTGTCCCCATGTCCCCTCCCCGTGGTGTCCCCGCTGACCCCGCTGTCCATCCCCTCCCCGCGGTGTCCCCGCTGTCCATCCCCTCCCCGTGGTGTCCCCGCTGACCCCGCTGTCCATCCCCTCCCCGCGGTGTCCCCTGCTGACCCCGCTGTCCCCACAGACGCGGGCGGCGCGGGTGCGCGTGGGCAAAGGGGACAAGCTGGTGACATACGAGCAGGCACACCCTCCCCACTACATCGGCCACCGCAAGGGCTGGCTGTCCCTGCACACCGGTGGGTGACGCGGGGACATCGGGGACGGGGGTGGGCCTGGGAATGGGGGGACAGGGGGGATGGGGACAAGGGGGGCATGAGGGGACAGTGGGGATGGGGACACAGGGTGTTGTGGGGACAGGGACATGGGGCAGGAGGGGACAGGGATGGGGACAGGAGGACAATGGGGATGGGGACAGGGATGGGGACACGAGGACAGTGGGGATGGGCTGTGGGATGCAGGGATGGGACATGGTGGGGATGGGGACAGGCCATGGGGCACCATGGGGACAGGGACATGTGGACATGATGGGGACAGGGACGTGTGGGGTTGAAGGACACTGGGGACAGGGACATGTGGGGCACACAGACACGGCATGGGCAGGAGGCTGGGGGACACATGGCCATCCTGGGGATGGGACACAGGACATGTGAGGATGGGGACACAGGACATACTGGGGATGGGACACAGGGATGTTTTGGGACAGGGACACATGGGCATCCTGGGGACGGGGACACCTGGGACACATGGGGACGATGCAGACAGGGACATGTGGACATCCTGGGGATGGGACATGGGTGTTCTGGGACAGGGACATGGGGACATGTGGGGATGGTGGGGACATGTGAAGGTGGTGCGGACAGTGACATTCACGGACATCCCAGGGTTGGGACACACAAGTCCTATAGGGCCAGAAACGCACACAGGCCCTGCCCTCGGTACCAGCACTGCCACCAGCAGTGCCACCTTCGGTGCCACCAGCAGCACCAGGACATTGTCCCCTGTCTCCAGGGAACCTGAGTGGCGAGGCGGGCGCGGCGCAGCGCGTGGTGGAGGACGCGTTCCTGCGGCGCTTCCTGTACGGCACCTTCCCGGGGCTGCTGGCCGACGAGGTGGTGCTGAAGCGCCGCGCCAACCTGCTGGTCATCTGCGCCCTGCTGAGCCGGGCACTGCCACCCTACAAGCTCTACTTCCTGCAGGGCTACGCCGAGACCCTGCTGGGACACTTCTACAAGTGCCCCGTGCGCCTCGAGCTGCAGACCGTGCCAGCCCGCGTGCCATACAAGTACCTGTAGGGCCCCAGTAAACCTATAACCTATAAACATTGCCCTACAAGTACCTGTAGGGCCCCAGTAAACCTATAAATGTCCCCAAAATTAATCCTCTGGGATATCCTCTCTGTGACCTAGAAGTACCTGTAGGGCCCTGAGTAAACTTATAAACGTCCCCAAAGGAATGCTCTGGGATATCCCTGCTGTGCCCTACAAGTATCTGCAGGACCCCCAATAGAAATCCCAAAAGGAGTTCTCTGGGATATCCTCTCCATGGCCTACAAGTACCTGTAGGGCCCCCAATAAACCTATAACCTATAAACGTCCCCAAAGGAATGCTCTGGGATATCCCTGCTGTGCCCTACATGTACCTGTAGAGCTGGGAATAAAGATCCCAAAAGGAACGCTATGGGATATCCTCTCCATGACCTATAAGTACCTGTAGGGCCCTGAGTAAACCTATAAACGTCCCCAAAGGAATGCTCTGGGATATCCCTGCTGTGCCCTACAAGTACCTGTAGGGCCCCCAGTAAAACTCCCCAAAGGAATGCTCTGGGATATCCCCATCATGCCCTACGTGTACCTGTACGGCCCTGGATAAACCTATAGACCTCCCAGAAGGAATGCTCTGGGATATCCCCCTGCGCCCCACATGGCCCTGTCCCCAGTGTCCCAGTGCCCCTCATCCTGTCCCCATGTCCCCACCTGCTGTGACACTGGACAACCAAGGTGCAGCACCCTCCCCCCATCCCAGTCCAACCAGTCCAGATGTGACAAAACCAGTTTAAATAGAATGGGGGGGGAGGGGGTGACACTGGGGTGTGGGGGGTCAGCTCTTCCCAGAGACCCCAGCCTTGTCCTTGTCCTTGGCCATGTCCTTGTCCTTGTCCCTGTCCTTGGTCATCTCCTTGTCCTTGGCCACGTCCTTGTCCTTGACGTAGGGGTTGCTCAGCACCACACCCTGCGCGGTGTCCCCCGTCGTGTCCTCCCCTGCTGCCACTCGTGGCTTGGGCCCTGTGGGGACAATGGGGACAGTGCCAGGCTGTCCATGTCCCTGAGCCCTGTGGGGACAATGGGGACAGTGCCAGGCTGTCCCCGGGGATGGAGACATGAGGACAATAGGGACAGTGCCAGGTGTCCCTGTCCCCGGGGAGGTGGCACAGGGACACAATGGGGACAGTGCCAGCCTGTCTCCATCCCAGGGATGGAGACAGAGGGACAACGGGGATGGTGCCGGCCTGTCCCTTGTCCCCGGGTATGACACGGAGGCACAATGGGGACAATGCCAGGCTGTCCCTGTCCCGGGGGAGGTGGCACAGGGACACAATGGGGACAATGCTGAATGTCACCATCCCGGGGAGGTGACACAGGGCACAATGGAGACAGTGCCATGCTGTCCCCGGGGATGGAGACAAAGGGACAACGGGGACAATGCCAGCCTGTCCCTTGTCCCCTGGCAGGGGGAGAATGACACAGGGCTGGGGACGGAGACACAGGGGCTCAATGGGGACAATGCCATCCTGTCCTTGTCCCAGGGATGGAGACATGGGGACAATGGGGACAATGCCAGGCTGTCCCTGTCCTGATGGGTGACACAATGGCACAAAGGGGACAGTGCCACGCTGAGGGGGGACACAGGGGCACAATGGGGACAATGTGAGCTCATCCCTGTCCCCAGGATTGAAACAGGGACACAATGGGGACAAAGCCAGGCTGTCCCTGTCCTGGGCATGTGACACAGGGGCACAATGGGGACGGTGCCATTCTGCTTCCATCCCCAGGAGGGTGCCTTGGGGCACAATGAGGACAATGCCAGGCTGTCCCCGTCCCAGGGACGGAGACACAGGGGACTGTGGGGACAGTGCCAGGCTGTCCTCAAGGGATGACACAGGGGGAAAATGGGGACAGTGCCAGCCTGTCCTCGCCCCAGGGATGGAGATGTGGACACAATGGGGACAGTGCCAGGCTGTCCCCATCCCAGGGATGGAGACGTGGGCACAATGGGGACAGTGCCAGGCTGTCCTCACCCCAGGGATGGAGGCAGGGACACAATGGGGACAGTGCCATCCGCGGGAGGTGACAATGGCAGTCCATACCGATGTAGCTGAGCAGCACCGGCAGGAACACCAGGCCGTGCGCCAGTCCCACCAGGGTGATGATGAGGTTGAGGCGGAAGAAGAAGATCTGGATGAGCCTCGCCTTGGCGAACGCCAGGACCACCACACCCGGCAGGTTGGTCATGGCCACCCCTGCCACCACCTAGGGGACACAGCCACCCTCAGCCACAGGGTTTGGGGTGCCACAGGGTCACCTCCCAGCCTCAGGACAATTTGGGGTCCTGCAGTGTCACCTCCCAGCCCCAGGACAGTTTGAGGTCCCACAGTGTCACCTCCTAACCCCAGGAGGGTTTGGGGTCTCATGGTGCTCTGATGCTGGGGGTCCCTCAGTGTCACCTCCCAGCCCAGGACAGTTTGGGATCCTGTGGTGTCACTGTCCAGCCCCAGATGGGTTTGGGGTCCTGCAGTGTCACCTCCCAGCCCCAGGACAGTTTGAGGTCCCATGGTGTCATCCCCTGGCTCCGACAGAGCTGTGGGTCCTACAGTGTCACCTCCCAGCCCCACAAGGGTTTGGGGTCCCTCAGTGTCACCTCTCAGGCTAAGGAGTGTTTGGGGTCCCATGGTGTCACCTCCAGCCCAAGGTGTCACCCCACAGTGTCACCCCCAGCTCCAGGAGGGCTTGGGGTCCCTCAGTGTCACACCCAGCCCCAGCAGGGTTTGGGGTCCCCACGATGTCACCCCTGGCTCTGACAGTGCTGGGAGTCCTACAGTGTCACCCCCAGCCCCACAAGGGTTTGGGGTCCCATCGGGTCACCTCCTGGGCCCAGGACAGTTTGGGGTCCCTCAGTGTCACCTCCAGCCCCAGGAGGGTTGGGGATCCCTCAGTGTCACCTCCCAGCCCCAGAAGGGTTTGGGGTCCCATGGTGTCACCCCCAGCCCCAGGAGGGAATCCGACAATGTCACCCCACGGTGTCACCCCCCAGTGCCACCCCCCCATGGTGGCCTTCAGGCTCTGGTGGCCCCGCAGTGTCCCCGTGGCCCACCTTGCTGCCCATGGTGACAGTGGCCTCGGCAGCTCGTGCCACCCGGCTGGGCTGGTGGCTGCGGGCGAAGGCGCAGGTGATGTGTGACACAAACTCCACTGAGATGCCCACAGCCTGCGGGGACAGCGCCTGTCACCCTGTGTCACCGTGTCCCCAGAGCCACCCCGGTGCCCTGTGTCACCACATGTCCCTGTGCCCCATGGCCCCATGCCACCCCATGTGCCTCTGCCACCCCATGTGGCCCATGTTGCCATGCCACTCTATGTCGCCATGCCACCCCTCACACCCCATCTCCCTGTGCCCCATGCCACCCAGTGGGCCCCATGTCCCTATGCCACCCCATACCCCCCACACCCCCATGCCACTCCATGTCCCTGTGCCACCCCATATCCCCCATGTCCCATGCCACCCAATGTCCCTGTGCCACCCAGTGTGCCCCACATCCCCATGCCACCCCTCACGCCCCATACCCCCCACATCCCCATGCCACCCCATGTCCCTGTGCTGCCCCATGTCCCTGTGCCACCCCTCACATCCCCTATGTCCCTGTGCCGCTCCATATCCCCCATGTCCCTGTGCCACCCAATGTCCCTGCGCCACCCCAGGTCTCTGTGCCACCCCATGTCCCCATGCCACCCCGTGCCACCCGGTGCCCCCCACTGCCCGCACCGCCACGAGGTTGATGAGTGCCACAGCGTTGTAGGGGACATCCCAGAGCGCCATGAGCCCCACGGTGACCAGCAGCGCCATGGCGATGGTCAGCAGGGTGGCCAGGCTGGAGCGAAGGTCCATGCCCAGCAGCAGGAAGGACACGGCGAAGGTGGGCAGCAGGCACAGTGCCAGCGTGATGAGACCCTCGGCCACCACCGTCAGGTACTGCTCGTAGTACACGTAGGTCACCCTGCAGGGACAGCCGTGGCACTGGGGTGTGGCACTGGGCACCCCAAATGGACACTGAGTCCTATGAAATGGGCACTGGGTACCCCAAAATGGGCACTGGGTACCCCAAAATGGGCAACAGGCACAGTGCCACAGTGATTAAACCCTTGGCCACCACTGTCAGGTACTGCTCGTAGTGCACATATGTCATCCTGCAGGGACAGCAGTGGCACTGGGCACCCAAAAATGGCACCAGCTACTCAAAAATGGCACTGAAATGGGCACTGGCTATTCCAAAATGGGCACTGGACACCCCAAAATGGCATTGGGTACACCGATATGGGCACTGGGTACCCCAAATTGCACTGGGCACCCCAAAATGGGAACTGGATACTCCAAGATGGCGCTGGCTACCCAAAAATGGGCATTGAAATTGGAATTGGGTATTCCAGATGGGCATTGGGCACCCCAAAACGGGCTCTGGACACCCTGTAACACAAACTGGGCCCCCATTTCCCACCCTACCCCCCCCAGCAGTGTCCCCACGCCATCCCCACGCTGTCTGGGGTCACTCACGCGTAGGGGAACACTTCGAAGTCAGGGTCAGTGCCTGGCACTGCCCGCAGGACGGTGGTCACTCGCTCGGCCAGGCCGCGGGCAGCCTTCAGCGCCGCCGTGTACTCCTGAGACGTCCGCAGTGGCCGCTGGTACGCCATGAACCGCGAGGCTGCGGGCAGGGCAGCGGTCACTGGGCAGTGGGCATTGCCAGGGGCAGTGGGCACCACCAGGGGCAGTGGGCACTGTAGGGGCAGTGGGCACTCAGGGCAGTGGGCACTGCCAGGAGCAGCAGTCACTCAGGCAGTGGGCACCACAGGGGGCAGTGGGCACTGTAGGGGCAGTGGGCACTCAGGGCAGTGGGCACTGCCAGGAGCAGTGGTCACTTGGGCAGTGGGCACCACAAGGGCCAGCGGTCATTGCAGGGCCAGTGGTCACCTCTAGAGGGCACCGATCACTGTAGGGGGTAGTGGTCACTCAGGGCAGTGGTCACTTGGGGCAGTGGGCACCTCCAGGGGCAGTGGTCACCTCCAGAGGGCAGCATGCATCACGGAGTCAGTGGTCACCACCAGAAGTTAGTGGTCACCCCCAGAGGTCAGTGCCCACCCCCTGTCCCTGTCCCCGTGTCACTCACCCAGGATGGTGCCATTGTCGTCCATGCTCACCGCAGTGTCATAGGCACCCAGGCCACTGCGGGGACATGGGGACAGCGGAGTTAGGGGACACCGGGGGGGGTTCAGGGACACCCAGGGGACACCCAAGGGTGTCGGGGACACAGGTGTCCCCCATGTACTATATGTCCCCAATGCCCCTACTTCTCCCACATGTCCCTGTGTCCGTATTTCCCCCATGTCCCAGCACCACCCCAGTGCCACCATGATGCCACCCTGGTGCCACCCCCAATGCCACCTGGTGCCACCTACCCCTTGGCGCACTGCAGTGTGGGTCGGTCCTGCAGGAACCAGGGCAGGAAGCGCTGGAACTCCTCGACAGTGGGGCGCCGCGCCCGGTCCAGGCACTTCCCATTCTGGCAGCTCGGTTCATCTGCGGGCACAGCTGGTCAGTGTGGGCACCGGGCACACGGCTGGTCAGTGCGGCCACTGGGCATGTGGCCGGTCAGTGCAGCCACCGGCACCCAACAGGCAGCATAGCGGGCACCCCATGGACACCTAGTGGTCATCACAGTGGGCACCCAATAGGCAGCATGGTGGGCAGTCAGTGGGCAGCACAGTGTGCACCCAATGGTAATCATGGTGGGCACCCAGTGGTCATCACGGTGGGCACACAATGGGCAGCATGGTGGGCACCCAATGTGTACCCAATGGCTACTGCAGTGGATACTCACTGTACACCAAGGACCACCATGGTGAGCACCCAGTGGCCACCCAATGGCCACCCAATGGCCACCATGATGATCCCCAGCAAGCACCCAATGGCCGTCATGGTGGACACTCAATGTACACCAAGGACCACCATGGTGGGCACCCAATGGCCACCCAAGGACCACCATGATGGTCACCCAATGTACACCCAAGAACCGCCATGATGATCCCCAACGGGCATCCAATGGCCACCATGGTGGACACTGAATATATACCAAGGACCACCATGGTGGGCACCCAAAGGCCATCCAATGGCCACCATGGTGGACAGTTAACTTACACCTGAGGACCACCACAGTGGGCATCCAATGGTCACCCAATGGCCACCCAAGGACCACCATGGTGGATGCTCAACATACACCTAAAGACAACCACAGTGGGCACCAATGGCCACCCAGTGGCTATCATGGTGGGCACCGGTGGCCACCAGAGTGTCCCTAGCCCCCAGACTCACTGCTGGTGGCGGGGCAGAACTCGCCCTTGTTCTCCCCATACTGGTGGATGCGGCAGCAGCGTGTCGTGGGGTGCAGCCAGTCCAGGAAATCATCCACCCACGAGGTGGCCGGGATGGCCAGGTAGGACCTGTGGGGAGGGGACACAGCGCTGGGGTGTGGCTACTGCAGGGGACACTCAGGGGACACCCACGGACCACCACGGTGAGCACCCAATGGACACCCAATGGCTACCAGTAATGGTCACCCAAGAGGCACCCAATGGCCATCATGAATGGTCACCCAATGGACACCCAATGGCCACCATGATGAGCACCCAATGTACACCCAAGGACCACCATGGTGGGCACCCAATGGACACCCCATGGCCACTGCAGTGGACCCTTACTGTACGTCCAATGACCACCATGGTGGGCACCCAATGGATACCCAATGACCACCATGAATGGTCACCCAATGGCCACCCAGTGGCCACCATGATGAGCACCCAATGTACACCCAAGGACCATCATGATGGGCACCCAGTGTACATCCAAGGGCCACCAGGAATGGCCACCCAATGTGCACCCAATGGCCACTGCAGTGGACACTCACTGTACACCCAAGGATCACCATGGCAAGCACCCAATGGCCACCCAAAGGCCACTGTGGTGGACACTCACTGTACATGCAATGACCACCACAGTGGGCACCCAATGGCCACCCAACAGCCACCATGATGGTCACCCAATGTACACCTAAGGACCACCCAATGGCCACCCACCGGTCCCCCTGGGTGTCCCCGGTCACTCACACATTGGGGTAGTGCGTGGCCAGCTGGATGGTCTGGGTCAGCGAGTTGGTGTCACAGCCGGCACTGGAGCAGATGGCATTAGTGCCATTGGTTGAGGAGAAGTCGTAGCCACCCGTGGTGACAAAGTAGGTGGGGACACCCACGGCCAGGTACTGGTTGATCGCCGAGAAGTACTCGAGCAGGTACGAGTCCTGGGGACAGCCGCGTGTCAGGGCTGGGCCACCGCGGGGTGTCACAAACGGGTCCCAGCATCCCCATGTGTCCCCATAGAGGACCATGTCACCCCTGCCATGTGTCCCCATATAGAGCTGTGTCACACCCCTGCCATGTGTCCCCATGGAGGGCCATGTCACCCACCCTGGCACCTACAGGGCCTGGAAGAGTCCCAGAGAGATGTCACCATCCCCATATGTCATCATATAGGGCTATGTCACACCCCCCATATGTCCCTATATAGGGCCATGTCACCCCCCCCATGTCCTCAAGCTTCCCCATGGGTGCCACCCCCTGCAGATGTCCCCACTGTCCCCCCATGTGTCCCCTGGGGTCACCGTGGGCAGGGCGAGCTCCTGGTCCAGCCCCACGGACACGTGGAACATCAGGAACAGTCCAGCGCAGCTCAGGAACAGGAACAGCAGCACCTGGGGCGGGGGGCTGGTCAGTGACCCCTGGGACCCCCAAACCCCCCACAGCCCTGTCAGTGACCCCTGGGACCCCCAAACCCCCCACAGCCCTGTCAGGGACCCCTGGAACCCCCAAACCCCCCACAGCCCTGGTATGGCTCCCCCAACCCTCCCAGGACCCTCCATGTCCCCATGTCCCCATGCGTCCCCCAGCCTTGTGCTCCCCAGTTCCCGACCCATATCCCACATCCCCCCAATGCCACCCATGTCCCCAGTGTCCCCAATACCCCATAATGCCCCCCAATGCCCCCCCCAACCGTGTGCTCCCCATTCCCCCAATGCCCCCAATGCCCCCCAATGACCCCCGTGCCCCACATGGCCCCCAATCCCCCAATGACCCCAAAGCCCCCCAATACCCCCCATGCCCCCTGACCCCCTAATACACCCCATGTCCCCCAACCCCCCAATGTCCCCAATGCCCCGCCAAATCCCCCAATGACCCCCATTGCCCCCAAACCCCCAATGTCCCCCGATGTCCCCCAGCCCCTCACCACGGCGGGTCGCACGCAGCGGTGCAGCAGCAGGGGGCTGTAGTAGCGCTCGAGGAGGGGGCGCAGCAGCCTCGCCCCCCGCCCGGCCGGGCTGCCCCCGCCCGTCCCGCAGCAGCAGCACAGGTCCAGGCGGCCGGCCTGCGGACACGGGGGGCTGGCACCGGACACCGGACACCCCAAAACCGGGTGGGGGTGTCCTGTCCATCCCTGACATCCCCCTGACACCCCAAAATCCCGCGAGGGTGTCCTGTCCACCCCGGACACCCCTAAACCTCAGGGGTGTGTTTGTCCACCCCGGGCACCCCAAAACCCCGCGGGGATGTCCTGTCCACCCCCGGCACACTATGGGGTTCCCATGCCCCTCCTGGGGTCCCTCACCCACCCTGGGGACTCCACACCCACCCCACACCCACCCTGGGGACCCCAATGCCACCCCAATGTCACCCCTGACCCCCCCGCGGGTACCCCACGCCCTCCCGGTGCCCCCCGAGTGCCCAGCTCGTGTCCCCCCGCGGTGTCACCTCCTGTCGCCGGTAGTCCAGCGCCACCAGCGCCACGAAGCCCGACATCTGCAGCAGGAAGTCGAAGGCGATGGCGAGCGCGGCCGTCAGAGCGAAGGTGCGCACCGCGGGCATGGACGAGAGGGCACCTGCGGGACACCCGCGTCACCGGGTCACCGCCAGGGACACCCCCGAGTCACCGGGTCACCGCCAGGGACACCCCCGAGTCACCGGGTCACCTCCGGATCACCGCCAGGGACAGCCCCGGGACACCGTGAGGGACAGCCCAGAAAGCCCCCCGGGTCACCCCCGGGTCACCGGGCACCCCTAGGAACCCCTCCGGACACCCCCGGGTCACGGCGAGGGACATCTCCGGGTCACCGGGACATCCCCGGGACACCCCGGATCACCGGGAGGGACACTCCCGGAAACCCTGTGCCTTCTCTGTCCCCTATGTCCTTGTGCCACCTCCATCCCTGTGTGCCCCCGTGTCCCCCATGTCCCTGTGCCCCCAGTGCCCCCCTTTCCCCATGTCTGCCATGTCCCCCATGTCCCTGGGCCACCTCCATCCCTCTGTGCCCTCCATGTCCCTGTGCCCCCAGTGCCCTCCGTGTCCCCTGTGTCCCCCATATCCCTGGGCCACCTCCATCACTCTGTTCCTCCCATGTCCCTGTGCCCCCAGTGCCCTCCACGTCCCCAGTGTCCCCCACTGTCCCCACTCACCGAGCAGGAAGCACACGGCCTCGGAGAGGCTGCAGAGCAGCATGCTCGGTGCCACCTGTGCCAGCACCCTGCCCACGTGCTGCTCCCGCGTCTCGCCAGGCTCCCGCTGCGACTGCTGCTGACGGAAAACGGCTCAGGGGGACCCCAAATGGACCCCCGGAGCCGGGGACACCCCAAATGTACCCCCAGATCCGGTAGGATACCCCAAAGGTACCCCCAGATCCGAGGGGACACCCACGGACAGCCCCGCCCAGTGCCCCACGGCCACCCCAGGGTGCCCACCTGCCCTCGGGACACATCCCCATGGGAATCCCAAAAGTGCCCCCTGTGCCCAAGGTGCCTCAGTGCCCCGGTGACATTTTGGGAGATCTCTGTCCCCAAGGTGTCCTCAAGGTCCCGTCATGCCCCATGGAGACCCCTACCCCCAAAATGTCCCCAAGCCCCTGTGCCCCATGGGAATCTCTGACCCCAAAGCCCTCTCGCATGCCCTGCCCCACTGACCCCCATAGCCTCACTGAGCCCCATAGCCCCATAACCCTACTGACCCCCATAGCCCCACTGACCGCCACAACCCCACTGACCGCCATAGCCCCAGTGCCCCCCACAGCCCCACAGCTGCCCCACAGCCCCACCTGCAGCTCCTGCACGAAGATGAAGATGTTGTCAGCGCCCACGGCCAGCACGAGGAACGGCACCACCTCGATGATGATGAGGGACGAGGGCAGCCCGAGCAGCGCCAGCAGCCCCATGGCGGCCAGCACTGCCCCCAGCACCACCGCGATGCCACCCAGCGCCAGCGTCACCTTCGACTCCACCTGCGGCACACACGGGTCAGCGCGGCGGGGACACCCGGCATAGTGACAGTGACAGACCCCAGGATAGTGACAGTGATAGTGACAGTGACACGGTGACAGACCCGGACAGTGACACCTTCGACTCCACCTGCGGCACACACGGGTCAGCGCGGCGGGGACACCCGGCATAGTGACAGTGACAGTGACAGACCCCGGGATAGCGACAGTGATAGTGAGAGTGAGAGTGATAGTGACAGACCCCGGGATAGTGACAATGATAGTGATAGTGACAGTGACAGTGACAGACCCGGGACAGTGACAGTGATAGACCCGAGGCAGTGACACCTTCGACTCCACCTGCGGCACCCACGGGTCAGCGCGGCAGGGACACCAGAGACAGTGACAGTGACAGTGACAGTGACAGTGACAGTGACAGTGACAGTGACAGCGACAACCCCGGGGACAGTGACGAACCCCGGGATAGTGGCACTCTGGGACAGTGACACGCATGCAACAGTGACAGACCCCGGGACAGTGACATCTTCGGCTCCACCTGCCGCACCGACAGGTCAGCGTGGCGGGGACACCCAGGGACAGTGACAAACCCGCGACAGTGACAGCCCTTTGGACAGTGACAGTGACAGTGACAGTGACAGTGACAGTGACAGTGACAGTGACAGTGCCCCCCGGCTCACCAGGACTCTCCTCCAGGCCGTGTAGTCGCCCAGGGCCAGCGCGATGTAGGCGAACACCAGCAGGTAGCTGGTGGCGAACACCGGGATGTCCTCGCCGCTCGTGCGGTTGATCTCATCCTCCAGAGAGCGCTGGCGACAGCGACAGCGACAGGGACAGTGAGGGACACCGCCACCCACCGCACCGCTGGGATGTGCCGGGGGCGCGGGGGGAAGGGGACGTGGGGACAGAGAGGGGACAGAGAGGGGACACAGCGACATGTGGGGCATGGAGGGCACTGAAACATGTGGAGTACGGGGGACATGGAGGCATGGGGACACTGGGGACACGGGAACAGAGGGAGGGAACAGGGAACTGTGGGGCATGGAGGGCATTGGGATGTGGGGGAAATGGGGACAACAGGGACACTTGGGACATGGGGGACATGGGGGCACAGGGGACACTGGGACGTGGGGGAAATGGGGAGACTGGGACATGGAGGGGACACAAGGGGGCACCAGGGACATGCGGGGAATGAGGACACAGGAACATGCGGGTGACATGAGGGAAGTGGGGGACACAGGGACATGTGGGGCACAGAGGGGACACGGAGGACATGGAAGGCATGGAGGGGCAGAGGGACATGTGGGGCACGGGGAGCACGGGGACGTGTGGGGAAATGGGGACATGGGACATGGGGGGGGACACATGGGGGCACCAGGGACGTGGGGACAGGGCGGGGACAGGGACATGGAGGGGACACGGAGAGCACCGGGGGCTTTGCGGGGACGGGGACACAGGAACACGGGGACACGCTGGGGACTCGGGGACAGGGAGGGCACACGGGGACACAGGTGACACGAGGGACACCGGGCACACGGAGGGGACACGGCGGTGTCGCCGCACCTCGGCCGAGAAGGCGACAGTGAGGTTGTGGCGGTGGCGGTGCTGGAAGTCGCGCACGACCTCGAGGAAGCGTCGCTCCCAGCTGAGCACCCACTCGAGCCGAGGGTCCTCCCGGGGGAAGTTGTTCAGAGAGTAGGTGACAATCAGCGCCTCGGCCTCCGTGTACTCCGACTCTGCATGGGGACATGGAGGTGACACCGCAGGGTCACCCACAAAACCCCCGGCACTCCCGGGATCCCCGCTGTGCATGGGGATCTGGCGGTGACACCGCGGGGTCACCCCCAAAACCCCCGGGACCCTCCGTGTACTCTGAGAGGGACACGGTGGTGACACCACGGGATCACCGCCGGGACCCCCTGTGTACTCCGTGTACTCTGCATTGGGGACACTGCGGTGACACCGAGCTGATCACCCCCAAAACCCCCCGGGATCCTCCGTGTACTCTGACTCTGCGGGGGACACGGTGGCGACACCATGTCACCCCAGCCCCACAAACAGGCACCCCATTGTCACCATGCCATGTCCAGCACAACCTGGGCACCACCCCAGCCCCATAACTTGGCATCCCACGGGCACTGTGCCACGCTGGGCGTCCCACAGATGTCACCCCAGTCCCACAGCTGGGCGCCCCATGGACACTGTGCCATGTCCAGCACCCCCTGGGCACCACTCCAACCCCACAACTGGACACCCCATGGACACTGTGCCATGTCCCTCACTCCACAGATGTCACCCCAGCCCCACAACCGGGCACTCCACAGTCACCATGCCACACTGGGCACCCCATAGAGACCCCCAGATATCCCCCTGGGGATGCCATGCTATGTCCAGCACTCCCTGGGCACCACTGCGGCCCCACAACTGGACACCCCGTGGTCACCATGCCACACTGGCCACCCCATAGATGTCAGCCCAGCCCCACAGATGTCAGCCCAGCCCCACAACTGAACACCCCCTGGACACTGTGCCATATCCCCACACCCCCGTTCCCGCCCATACCGGGGTATCCGCCCAGGGCGATGTAGGGGAACACCGGCCCGCCGAACTCTGCCGTGCAGCTCAGCTCCAGCGCCGTGATGTCCTTGAAGGAGAGCGGGGAGCTGGTGTGGACAGGGGACACGGGGCCAGGGGGTGAGTGGGGACTGTGCCCGCCCCGAGCCTGCCCTCAGCCCCAGAGCCACCAGGGGGCACCGCGGACAGCCCCAGTGGCATGGGGGACATGGGGGTGACACCCCAGAGCCACAGCCTGGCACCCTGCTGGGATGGGGGACATGCGGGTGGCACCCCACAGCACACCACTGAGATGGGGGACACGCGGGTGGCACCCCGGAGCCACAGTCTGGCACCCCATAGACACCCCACTGGCATAAGGGACACACGGGTGGCACCCCAAACCCGGAGCATGGCACCCTACTGGTATGGGGGACATGCAGGTGACACCCCAGAGACACAGCCTGGCACCCCGCAGACGCCTGGATGGGTTGGGGGACCCAGGGGCCACACCCCATTGGGATGGGGGACACACAGGTGACACCTCAGCCCCATAACTGGGTACCCCACAGACACCACACCATGTCCCTCACCCCACAGATGTCACCCCAGCCCCATAATTGGACACTCCATGGTCACAGTGCCACACTGGGCACCCCACAGATGTCACACAGATGTCACCCCAACCCCACAACTGGACACCCCATGGTCACCATGCCACATTGGGCACCCCACAGATGTCACCCCAGCCCTACAAATGGGCACCCCGTGGACACCATGCCACACTGGGCACCACCCCAGCCCCATAACTGGCCACCCCACGGTCACCGTGCCACACTGGCCACCCCACACCCCCCCACCATCCCCCTCGCTGCCACCCCCTTGTCCCCCCCGTGTCCCCACGCCCGCGGCACCCACTTGACGCAGTAGATGACGTGGTCATGCCAATCCGCCATGCCCTTGACCTCTCCGTCCTCCTGCGCGGCCGTGAGTGCCAGGTGCGTCCGGTTGTTCTGGAAGTACTGGGTGACACTGGTGACAGCGCAGTCCTCCACGCCGGGCTGTGACGGGTTCAGAGGGGCGTAGCACACGTCCTGCAGGGTGACATTCCTGCCCGCCGCCGGCGCCCAGGCCGTGATGGCCGCCAGCTCCTCCTGCAGCTCCAGCAGCGCCAGCAGCACGTCCATCGCCAGGACGCCGCTAAAGTTCTTTGTCCCCAGCAGCACGGAGTCGTAGGTGACACCGGCACGGCCCGGCGCGGTGACGATGACCTGGTTGGTGCGCAGGAAAGGCCCGAAGTGGCGGTCGTGGAAAGCCTTCTCCTGCCGGGCGCGGCTGCCCGGTGCCGACCACAGCTCCACGGGGTCCGTGGTCAGCCGCAGCGTCACCAGCCCGGCCGACAGCCCTCCGGCCGCCAGCGCGGCCACCACCAGCACGACCACGGGGTGCGAGGCCACCGCGGTGCCCCAGCGGCGGAAGGCCAGCTGCAGGCCACGGTGCCAGGCCTCGCTCGCCCTCTCCGGCCACCCGCGTTTGGCCGGCGATGGTGGCTTCAGCGTCACCTCCCGGGGACGGCGGCGACACAGCAAGGCCAGCAGGAACACCGTGGCCAGGGCGAGGAACACCACAACGGCGATGACCAGATAGCCGTCGGCCTTTCCCAAGCGGAACGGCGGCCGCGGCCCCGGCGGTGTCACCTTGCTCAGGCACGCCTGGGGACAATCCTGACACGAGCAGGGCTGCTGGTCATCGCTGGGCGATTTGTCACACGGCCACACCGAGCCGTCCAGCGGCTCGATTCCCTGCCCGGGCTCGGAACCGTTGGGCAACAGGTGGAAATCGATCTGCAGTGGCGCCAGGCCGTTATTCTTGTCCCCCTGGAAGTCCAGCCAGCGCTGGGCAGTGCACAGCTCGGCGCTGTAGCGGCCGCACATGGTCTCGATGGCATAGCCGCCGGTGGCCGGCAGCCGGACGCCGCGGCACGAGGTGAACGCCGCCTCGGCGTAGCGCCGCCGGTAGAACACCTGGTACTCCAGCACGGCCTGGCTCGGCGCCACCCCGGGCGCCGCCGTGTAGTTGGTGACGCGGGTGACATTGGTGAAGAGGCTCTGGTCGGGGCTGCAGATGTTGCGGCAGTAGAGGTTGGCGAAGTTGCGTTCGCAGGACGGGCAGCGCGCCAGGACGGTGCCGGACAGCGCCACGCTGAGCCGCAGCGCGCTCAGCTGGCTGTAGGTGCAGCACACGCGCGTGGTGGCATTGTCACCCGCCACCAGCTCGGGGCACACGGAGCGCAGCAGGGTCAGCAGTGGCCTCGAGGCCACCCGGGCGGGGGGTGTTGGACAGGCAGGGCACCTTGGAGGGCAGCAGTGACACGTTGACCTCGGGGTTGCGGCCGCACTCGCCGTAGAAAGCGCAGACACCGGCTTGGTGGGTTGGGGTCAGCGAGGAACGGGCCTGGGGACAATGAGGGGGTGGCACTGTGGTGGCATTGCAGTCACCCTGGTGGGGTGGGGACACTGAGGTGACAACCCAGAACCATAGCCCAGTGGGGTGGGAACACTGAGGTGACACCTTAGAGTCACAGCCTGCTGGGATGGGGACAACGAGGTGACACCATGGAGGCACAGCCTGTTGGGATGGGGACGCTGAGGTGACATCCCAGAGCACCCTAATGGGATGGGGACATTGAGGTGATACATCAGAGTCACAGCCAGGCACCCTGATGGGGTGGGGGACAGAGAGGTGACATCCCAGCAGGGTTCTCTGGGACACTGAGGTGTCACTCTCTGGGACTCTGAGGTGACACCACAGAGGCACAACCTGCTGGGATGGGGACACTGAAGTGACATCCCAGAGCCACAGCCTGCTGGAGTGGGGACACTGAGGTGACACCTCAGAGCCCCCTGGTGGGATGGGGACGCTGAAGCGGCACCACAGCTGTGCCACCTTCGGTTCCGCCAAATGTCACCCAGAGGGTGCCTGGTGCCTCTGTCCCCACACTCTGCCACCCCCAGCTCATCCAAACATCACCCAAATGTCACCCAAGTGTCACCAAATGGCACCTGGTGCCACATCGCTGTCCCCACACTGTGCCAACCCCTGGCTCCTCCAAATGTCACCCAAGTGTCACCCAAGGGGCTCCAAAAGTGTCCCCACACTCTCACCCCAAACCCCTCCAAATGTCACCCGAGTGTCACCCAAGGGGCACCACAAGGGTGTCCCCTGTTCTGCCACCCCCAGTGCCCCCAAAGGTCACCCAAAGGCGACCACAATGAGAACCCCTGGCTCTGCCGCTCCCGGATGTCACTGGAATCTCACCCAACTGTCACCCAAAGGTCACAAGGAGTGGCTCTGCCACTCCCCAGCTGCTGCAAATGACACCCAGACAGCATCCAAAGGGCACCTCGGCGTGTCCCCAGCTCCAAATGTCACCCAAACAAATGTCACCCGATGGGCACTGCAGCAGTGTCCCCCCATCTCTGTCATTCCCAGTGCCCCAATGTCACCAAAATGTCCCCTGAGTGTCACCCAAATGTCCCCCAAGTGTCATCCGAGTGTCACTCGATGGGCACCACAATGGTGTCCCCTGATTCTGCCACCCTCAGTGGCCCAAATATCACCCGAATGTCCCCAAATGCCACCCAAATGTCCCCCTATAACCACCACAATGGTGTCCCCTGGTTCCGCCACTCCCCGTGCCCCGAATGTCACCGAAATGTCACCGAGTGTCACCCAAATACCCCCGAATGTCACCGGAACGTCACCCAAATATCCCCCAAATATCCCCCGAGTGTCCCCGAGTGTCCCCCGCGCCCAGCACCGCTGTCCCCGCGCCCCTCCCCGTCCCCGCCCCGCTGTCCCCTCGTCCCTCCCAGTGCCACCCGCGGTGTCGCCTGTCCCTACCAGCGCCAGCAGCGCGGCCAGCAGCGCGGCTGGCAATGCCAGCCTCCCGGCCATGCTCTCGGGGTGTCCCCAAGTGTCACCAGGCCCTATAAACCCACCCGCCCCCAGGGGCCACCCGCGCTGGCCTGATGGCCCCGCGGCCAATCAGCCCCGGGCCGAACCCTGGCTGCGGATCGATCATTAACCAGATCGATCGATCGATCGGCGATGGGCGGGGCGGGGCGGGGCGGGAAAACCCGCGTTTGGGGCGGAAAAATGGGAATTTGGGAGTGCGGGGGGAGGAGCGATGGGATTCCCTGTGAGGTCACCCATGGGTGCGGATTTGGGACAGAAAAGCGGGAAATTGGGAGCGCGGGGTGACGGAGAAATGGGATTCCCAGTGGGAAGAAAACCGGGAATTTGGGGCGGAAAAGCGGGAATTTGGGCGGAAAAAAGGGAATTTGGGAGCGCGGGGGGAGGAGCAATGGGATTGCTGGCGGGAATCGGATTTGGGGTGGAAAAGAGGGAATTTGGGGCGGAAAAATGGGAATTCGAAGAGAAAAGTGGGAATTTGGGAAGAAAAGTAGGAATTTGGGAGCGCGGCGGGGAGGAGCGATGGGATTGCCGGCGGGAATTGGATTTGGGGCAGAAAATCGGGAATTTGGGAGCTGGAGGGTGACATGCAGGGCATCACCCACGGGTGCAGATTTGGGGGAGAAAACCTGGAATTTGGGGAGAAAAGCGGGAATTTTGGGAAGGAAATCTGGAATTTGGGAGCACGGGGAGGTGGGAAAATGGGATTACTGGCGTGAATCGCATTTGGGGCGGAAAACCTGGAATTTGGGGAGAAAACAGGGAATTTGGGAGCGCGGGGTGGCAGCCAGGGTCACCCAAGGGCACTGTGACAGTGACAATCCAGGACGACTGCCAGGTGTTCCCCACTCTGTGCGCAGGAGCCCTGTGGTGACAGTGCCAGCCTGGTGGTGACAGTGCCACCCTGGTGGTGACAGGACCAGGCCAGGGCCATCCCGGGGGTGACAGAGCCGCTCTGGTGGTGACGGTGCCACCCCAGTGCCATCCTGGTGGTGACAGGGCCATCCCAGTGGTGACAGTGCCATCCCGGTGTGTCAGGGCCACCCCGGTGCCACTCCGGTGGTGACAGAGCCATCCTGGGGCCACCCTGGTGGTGACAGTGCCATCCCAATACCATCCCAGGGGTGACAGTCCCATGCTGGTGCCATCCCACTGTTCCGAGGCCACCCCAGTGCCACCCCAGTGGTCAAAGTCCACCCCAGTGCCACCCCAGTGCCATCCCGGTGCCATCCCGGTGGTGAAAGTGCCATCCCGGTGCCGACAGTGCCATCCCGGTGCCATCCCAGTGTCCCCTGCCCAGCGCCAGGCGGGTCAAGGCCACCAGCGCAGCCTTGGACCCGATAAGGGACAGCAGAGCCACCGATAAGGGACAGCACAGCCACCGATAAGGGACACACCCGGCGCGACGGCAGCAGGGCGGGGCAGTGCCACCCGCGCCACCCCCAATGCCACCCCCAATGCCACCATCCCCGTGTCCCCGAGCGTCCCCAAGTGTCCCCGAGCCCCCCGGAGCCAGCGGTGTCACCCCGGGGTGGCCTTGCAGCGCCAGGATGGCCCTGGGGTGGCCTTGTCCTGCTTTTCTTGTCCTTGTCCCCGAGATAAGGGCGGGCGGGGCTAGCCTGGCACCTTTGCCCACACCTGCGTCACTGTCCCTGTCCCCGTCGCTGTCCCCAGCCCATCCTTGTGTCCCCAATTTCTCTGTCACCAGCCTGTCACGATCCCTGCCACCAGCCCGGCATCGTGTCCCCATTTTCCTGTCCCCAGCCTGGCACTGTCCCTATCAACCTGCCCATCCCCGTGTCCCTGTCCCACTGTCCCCATCACCAGCCTGTCACCGTCCCTGTCATCAGCCCATCCTCGTGTCCCTGGCACTGTCCCTGTCCCTGTGTCCCCCATTTCCCTGCCACCAGCCTCCCACTGTCCCTGTCACCATCCCTATCACCAGCCCATCCCCGTGCCCCTGTCACCGTCCCTGTCCCCGTGTCCCTGTCACCAGCCCATCCTTGTGTCCCTGTCCCATTGTCCCCAGCTTCCCTATCACCAGCCTGGCCCCAAGGCACCCCTGGCGCTGTCCCTGTCACCAGCCTGTCCCCACGTCCTTGTCATCAGCCCGGCCCCGTGACCCTGGCACCGTCCCTGCCATCAGCCTGCCACTGTCCCTGTCCCCAGTCCATCCCCATGTCCCCGTTACTGTCCCTGTCCCCGTGTCCCCATCACCAGCCCAGCCCCAAGGTATCCCTGTCACCATCCCTGTCACCAGCCTGGCCCCGTGACCTTGGCACTGTCCCCTTCACCACGCTGGCACTGTCCCTGCCATCAGCCTGGCACTGTCCCTGTCCCCAGCCCATCCCCATGTCCTTGTCATCAGCCTGGCCCCGTGACCCTGGCACTGTCCCTGCCATCAGCCTGGCACTGTCCCTATCACCAGCCCATCCCCGTGTCCCCAATTTCTCTGTCACCAGCCTGTCCCCATGTCCCTATCACCAGCCTGGCCCTGTGACCCTGGCATAATCCCTGTCACCAACCCATTTTCCTGTCCCCATTTTCCTGTCCCCATTTTCCTGTCCCCAGCCTGTCCCTGTCCCTGTCCCTGTCCCTGTCACCAGCCCAGCCCCATGTCCCCAATTTCCCTGCCATCAGCCCAGCACTGTCCCTGTCACTCAGCCCATCCCTGTGTCCCCATTTTCCTGTCACCAGCCTGGCACTGTCCCTGTCACCAGTCCAGCCCCGAGGTGTCCCTGTCCCCAGTCTGGCACCATCCCTGTCCCTGTCCCTAGCCTGGCACCGTGTCCCTGTCACCAACCTTGTCCCCAGTCTAGCACTGTCCTTGTCACCAGCCTGGCACTGTGTCCCTGTCACCAACCCTGTCACACAGCTGTGACACACAGAGGATAAGGACAGCACAGGGACTCCTTGTCACCTTTATTGTCACAGCTCCCCAGCCCTCGGGGGGACACGGGTGGTGGCACAGGTGACCCCAAGGTGGCACGGGGGGGACACGGGGTGGCTGTGGTGTCCTTGGGGTGGCATCAGGGGGTGACCATGATGGCCCCAGGGTGGCACAGAAGGTGACAGTGCTGTCCCCAGGGGGCTCAGGGAGAGGTCAGAGGGTGACCATGATGTCCCCAGGAGGTGACCCTAGTGTCCCCAGGTGTCCCCAAGGGGTCCCAGGGGGGCTCAGGGGGTGACCATGATGTCCCCATGATGACCCCAGCTGTCCCCAGAAGGTGACCATGATGTCCCCAGGGGAGTCAGGAGGTGACCATGGTGTCCCCAGGTGTCCCAGGGTGGACAGAAGGTGACCATGGTGTCCCTGCGCTGTCCCCAAGTGTCCCAGGGGGCTTCAGGTGTGACCCAAGGTGTCCCCATGATGTCCCCAGGGTGGCACAGGAGGTAACAGTGATGTCCCCAGGGGAGTCTGGGGATGCCCATGATGTCCCCACGATGTCCCCAAGGTGTCCCCAGGGTGTCACGAGGTGTCCCCAGCTGTCCCTTTCCGTCTCCCTTTCCCTTTCCCTCTCTTGCTGAAGCGAAAGCTCTGCAGAGGATTTGCTGAACCACGGGGCTGAGAGAGAGAGAGAGAGAGAGAGGGATTGGGGGATTTGGGGTCAGGGGGATTTGGGGGGAATTTTGGGGTTCAGGGGGGATTTAGAGGGGATTTGGGATGATTTGGGGGAATTAGGGATGATTTGGGGGGAATTTGGGGCAATTTTGGGGTTGATTTTGTGGTTTTAGGGGGATTTTGAGGGGGAATTTTGGGTGGGAATTTGGGTTCAGGGTGGATTTCAGGAGGATTTTCAGGAGGATTTGGGGGTCAGGGGGTATTTGGGACTTCAGGGTGGATTTTGGGGTCCAGTGGGGATTTTGAGGGGCAATTTTGGGGGAATTTGGGTGTTCAGAGGGGATTTTGGGGTTCAGAGGGGATTTGGAGGGGAAATTTTGGGTGGGAATTTTGAGTTTAGGGGAGATTTTGGGAGGGATTTTTGGGTGGATTTTGGGTGTTTAGGAGGAGTTTTGGGGTGATTTTGGGGCAATTGGGGGGATTTTGGGGGAATTTTGGGCGCTCAGAGGGGATTTGGGGTTCAGGGGGGGATTTTAGGGTGATTTTGGGGCTTTAAGGGGGATTTTCAAGGGGAATTTGGGAGGATTTTGGGGGGAATTTTGGTGTTATGGGGGCATTTGGGTTCAGGGTGGATTTTGGGGTTCAGGGGAGGGAGGATTTTTGGGAGATTTTGGGGTTCAGGGAGGATTTGGAGAGGGAATTTTAGGTTCAGGAGGGATTTCAGGGGGATTTTTTGTGTTCAGGGAGGATTTTTGGGGTTTTAGGGTTCAGGGTGGATTTTTGGGGTATTTTTGGGGTTCAGGGAGGATTCTGGGGTTCAGAGAGGATTTGGGGAGGATTTTGGGATGGATTTTGGTGTTCAGGGATGATTTCAGGAGGATTTTTGGGGCATTGTGGGGTTCAGGGTGGATTTGTGGGTATTTTGTTGTATTTTTGGGGTATTTGGGTATTTTGGGGTCTCACCTTGGCCTTTCCCCCCCGCCGAGCCTTTTGGGGACATTTCCTCTTCCTGGGCCCAGGAGTGGTGATGCCACGGAGACTGGGGGGCACTGGGGGGAAAAAGGGTTAATGAACCCCAAAAACACCCCAAAAAACCCTCAAAAATAATCCCTAAATTACCCCACAATCACCCCAAAAATCATATCAAAAATCACTCCAAAATCATCCCAAACTGCCCCAAAAATCAAACCAAACCATGCCAAAACACCTCAAAACCACCCTAAAACTGCCCCAAAACCACCCCAAAAACCACCCCAAAAACCACCCCAAGACATCCCAAACACACCCCCAAGATCACCTCAAAACCACCCACAAAACACCCCAAAAATCCCCCAAAAATCACTTCAAACATCATCCCAAAGCCACCCTAAAACTGCCCCAAAATCCACACCAAACACCCCAAAACCACCCCAAAAATCAAACCAAAAACCACCCCAAAAATCAAACCAAAAATCAAACCCAAAATCATCTTAAACCACCCCAAAATCCACCCCAAAACCACTCCAAAATCACCCCAAAGTCCACCCCCAAAAACCCCAAAATCACCCCAAAACCGTGCCAAACCACCCCAAAACCACCCCAACAATCACCCCAAGACCATGCCCAAACCACCCCAAAAACCACCCCAACAATCACCTCAAGATCTCCTCAAAATCACCCCAAAACCATCCCAAAACCACCTCAAAAATCACCCCAAATCACCCCAAAACCCCTCCAGGCCCCATTTTCCTGCCAAAACCAAACCTGAGGGACAAAAAAGGGTTATTTCTCCCCATTTTTCCCGTTTTCCCCCATTTTTTTCCTTTTCCCATTTCTTGTGAATTTTTCCTAGCTTCCCCCATTGTTTCACTGTTTTCCCCCATTTTTCCACCATTTTTTCCCAAATGTTCCCATTTTTTCCCTGTTTTCCTCCATTTTCCACACCCAGGTATGACTGAACACTGCCAGGTGTGATGTTCACTCCCATTCCCCCTTTTTCCCCATATTTTCCCCATTTTTCCCCCAAATTTTCCCATTTTTTCACAATTTCCCCCCAAATTTTCCTGTTTCTTCCCCATTTGCCTGTTTCTCCCATTTTCCATACCCAGCTGGAGCTGAGCATTGTGAGATGTGATGTTCACTCCCATTTCCCCATATTTCCCCCATTTTTTTACCATTTCCCCCCATTTTTTGCCCTTTTTCCCATTTTTTCACCATTTCCCCCCATTTTTTGCCCTTTTTTCCCAAATTTTCCCATTTTCTCCTGTTTTTCGCCCATTTTTTGTAGCCAGGTATGACTGAACATTGCCAGATGTGAAGCTCACTCCCATTTCCCCTTCCCCCCCAACCCTTTTTTGGTGTTTTTTCCCCATTTTTCCCAGTTTTTTCCCCATTTTTTCCCAAATTTCCCATTTTCCCCCATTTTCATACCCAGATAATCAAGAACATGTCTCAGCTGGGGCTGAACATTGCCAGGTGTGGAGTTCACTCCCATTTCCCCTTTTTCCCTTATTTCCCCCATTTTTCCCTCGTTTTTTCCCATTTTTTCCCCAAATTTTCCCCCAAATTTTCCCATTTTTCCCCATTTTCCATACCTAGGTATGACTGAACATTGCCAGGTGTGAGGTTGATTCCTATTTCCCCTTTTTTAGTTTTTATTCCTATTTTTCTGCTGGTTTTGCCCATTTCCCCACCATTTCCCCATTTTCTCACCATTTTTTCCCATTTTTTCGCAGTTTTCCCCATTTTTACCTGGATTTTCCCTTTTTTCCCCCAAATTTTCCCATTTTTTCACCCTTTTTCCCTGTTTTTCCACTGTTTTTCCCATTTTTTCCCCCATTTTTTTCCCATTTTTTCACCGTTTTCCCCCATTTTTTCCCCATTTTTTCCCAAATTTTCCCAGATTTCCCATTTTCCCCATTTTCCCTACCCAGATAGTCAGGCACATTTCCCAGGTGAGGTTGGACACTGGCAGAGTGCAAAGGCAAATCCCATTTCCCCATTTCTTAGGTTTTTTCCCCATTTCCCCCTTTTTCTCATCACTTTACCCTGTTTTTCCCCTTTTTTCCCCATTTTTTCCCTAATTTTCCCATTTTTCCCCCATTTTCCATACCTAGGTATGACTGAACATTGCCAGGTGTGAGGCTGACTCCTATTTCCCCTTTCTTTAGGTTTTTATTCCTATTTTTCTGGTTTTCCCCATGTCCCCACCATTTCCCCATTTTCTCACCATTTTTTCCCGTTTTTTCGCACTTTTCCCCCATATTTGCCCAAATTTTCCAAAAAATTCCCATTTTTTCAACCTTTTCCCCCTTTTTCCACTGTTTTTCCCATTTTTTCACCATTTTTTTCCATTTGTTCACCGTTTTTCCCCAAATTTTCCCATTTCCCCCCATTTTCCCCATTTTTCCCCCAAATTTTCCTGGTTTTCCCCATTTTTCCCCCATTCCCTACCCACATAGTCAGGCACATGGCCCAGGTGGGGCTGAACACTGGCAGGGTGCAAAGCAAATCCCATTTCCCCTTTTTTTAGGGTTTTTTCCCATTTTTCCACCATTTCCCCCATTTTTCACTGTTTTTCCCCATTTTTTTGCCATTTTCCCCAAATTTTCCCAGTTTTCCCCCATTTTCCACACCCAGGTGAGGCTGAACATTGCCAGGTGTGAGGTTCACTCCCATTTCCCCTTTTCCCCATATTTCCCCCATTTTTTTGCCGTTTTTCCCCATTTTTCCACCCTTTCCCCCATTTTTTTCCCAATTTTTTCCCAAATTTTCCCATTTTTCTCCCATTTTCCGTACCCAGCTATGACTGAACATTGCCAGGTGTGGAGTTCACTCCCATTTCCCCTTTCCCCCTGTTTTGGTGGTTTTTTCCCATTTTTTGGACTATTTCCCCCTTTTTTTCATTTTTTCCCCATTTTTTCCCAGTTTTTCCCCATTTTTTCCCCAAATTTCCCCGTTTTCCCCCATTTTCATACCCAGATAATCAAGAACATGTCTCAGCTGGGGCTGAACATTGCCAGGTGTGGAGTTCACTCCCATTTCCCCTTTTCCCTTATTTCCCCCATTTTCCCACCCTTTTCCCCGTTTTTCCACCATTTTTTCCCAAATTTTCCCATTTTTTCCCCCATTTTCCATACCCACATAGGGCTGAACACTGCCAGATGTGAGGTTCACTCCCATTACCCATTTTTCCCAATATTTCCCCCATTTTTTCCCATATTTCCTCCCTTTTCCCACCATTTTTCCCCACTTTTCCACTGTTTTTTCCCATTTTTTCACCATTTTTTCACCGTTTTTCCCCAAATTTCCCCATTTTCCCCATTCCATACCCACATAGTCAGGCACATTTCCCAGGTGAGGATGGACACTGGCAGGGCTCAGAGGCAAATCCCATTTCCCCATTTCTTAGGTTTTTCCCCATTTCCCCCCTTTTTCTCATCATTTTACCCTGTTTTTCCCCTTTTTTCCCATTTTTCCCTAATTTTCCCATTTTTCCCCATTTTCCATACCTAGGTATGACTGAACGTTGCCAGGTGTGAGGTTGATTCCTATTTCCCCTTTTTTTAGATTTTTATTCCTATTTTTCTGCTGGTTTTGCCCATTTCCCCACCATTTCCCCATTTTCTCACCATTTTTTCCCATTTTTTCGCAGTTTTTCCCCATTTTTACCTGGATTTTCCCTTTTTTTTCCCCCAAATTTTCCCATTTTTTCACCCTTTTTCCCTGTTTTTCCACTGTTTTTCCCATTTTTTCCCCCATTTTTTTCCCATTTTTTCACCGTTTTCCCCCATTTTTTCCCCATTTTTTCCCAAATTTTCCCAGATTTCCCATTTTCCCCATTTTCCCTACCCAGATAGTCAGGCACATTTCCCAGGTGAGGTTGGACACTGGCAGAGTGCAAAGGCAAATCCCATTTCCCCATTTCTTAGGTTTTTTCCCCATTTCCCCCTTTTTCTCATCACTTTACCCTGTTTTTCCCCTTTTTTCCCCATTTTTTCCCTAATTTTCCCATTTTTCCCCCATTTTCCATACCTAGGTATGACTGAACATTGCCAGGTGTGAGGCTGACTCCTATTTCCCCTTTCTTTAGGTTTTTATTCCTATTTTTCTGGTTTTCCCCATGTCCCCACCATTTCCCCATTTTCCCACCATTTTTTCCCGTTTTTTCGCACTTTTCCCCCATATTTGCCCAAATTTTCCAAAAAATTCCCATTTTTTCAACCTTTTCCCGCCTTTTTCCACTGTTTTTCCCATTTTTTCACCATTTTTTTCCATTTGTTCACCGTTTTTCCCCAAATTTTCCCATTTCCCCCCATTTTTCCCCATTTTTCCCCCAAATTTTCCTGGTTTTCCCCATTTTTCCCCCATTCCCTACCCACATAGTCAGGCACATGGCCCAGGTGGGGCTGAACACTGGCAGGGTGCAAAGGCAAATCCCATTTCCCCTTTTTTTTAGGGTTTTTTCCCATTTTTCCACCATTTCCCCCCATTTTTCACTGTTTTTCCCCATTTTTTTGCCATTTTCCCCCAAATTTTCCCAGTTTTCCCCCATTTTCCACACCCAGGTGAGGCTGAACATTGCCAGGTGTGAGGTTCACTCCCATTTCCCCTTTTCCCCATATTTCCCCCATTTTTTTGCCGTTTTTCCCCATTTTTCCACCCTTTCCCCCATTTTTTTCCCAATTTTTTCCCAAATTTTCCCATTTTTCTCCCATTTTCCGTACCCAGCTATGACTGAACATTGCCAGGTGTGGAGTTCACTCCCATTTCCCCTTTCCCCCCTGTTTTGGTGGTTTTTTCCCATTTTTTGGACTATTTCCCCCCTTTTTTTTCATTTTTTCCCCATTTTTTTCCCAGTTTTTCCCCATTTTTTCCCCAAATTTCCCCATTTTCCCCCATTTTCATACCCAGATAATCAAGAACATGTCTCAGCTGGGGCTGAACATTGCCAGGTGTGGAGTTCACTCCCATTTCCCCTTTTTCCCTTATTTCCCCCATTTTCCCACCCTTTTCCCCGTTTTTTCCACCATTTTTTCCCAAATTTTCCCATTTTTTCCCCCATTTTCCATACCCACATAGGGCTGAACACTGCCAGATGTGAGGTTCACTCCCATTACCCATTTTTCCCAATATTTCCCCCATTTTTTCCCATATTTCCTCCCTTTTCCCACCATTTTTCCCCACTTTTCCACTGTTTTTTCCCATTTTTTCACCATTTTTTCACCGTTTTTCCCCAAATTTCCCCATTTTCCCCCATTCCATACCCACATAGTCAGGCACATTTCCCAGGTGAGGTTGGACACTGGCAGGGTGCAGAGGCAAATCCCATTTCCCCATTTCTTAGGTTCTTTTTCCCCATTTCCCCCCTTTTCCTCATCATTTTACCCTGTTTTTCCCCTTTTTTCCCCATTTTTTCCCTAATTTTCCCATTTTTCCCCATTTTCCATACCTAGGTATGACTGAACATTGCCAGGTGTGAGGTTGTCACACTCATTTCCCCTTTTTTTAGGTTTTTATTCCTATTTTTCTGCTGTTTTTCCCCATTTCCCCACCATTTCCCCATTTTTCCACCATTTTTTCCCATTTTTTCACAGTTTTTCCCCATTTTTTCCTAAATTTTCCCATTTTTTTCCCAAATTTTCCCCACCATTTCCCATTTCCCACCATTTTTTCCCATTTTTCACAGTTTTTCCCCATTTTTTCCCAAATTTTCCCATTTTTTTCCCAAATATTCTCTTTTTTTTCCCAAATTTTCCCATTTTTTCACCCTTTTCCCCTGTTTTTCCACTGTTTTTCCCATTTTTTCACCATTTTTTTCCATTTTTTCACTGCTTTTCCCCATTTTTTTCCCAAATTTTCCCATTTTCTCCCCATTTTTTCCCATTTTTTTCCCAAATTTTCCCATTTTTTCCCAAATTTTCCCCATCCCTACCCAGATAGTCAGGCACATTTCCCAGGTGAGGTTGGACACTGGCAGGGTGCAGAGGTTTGTCGTGGCGCAGAGCCTGCAGGTCCCTGGGGTTGTCCTCAAAATAAACCTGGGAACAACAAAACCAAAACATTGATTAATTATTGATTAATTAATGATTAATTAATGAATTGCAGCTCTGAAATTGCGCCCCAAAGTGGTGTTTGGTGGTGTTAAATCATCAAAATTTGGGTTTAAATTGGAAAAAAATTGGCTTGAAATGAGCAAAAATTTGGTTGAAATCATCAAAAGTTCAGGATTTGGCCTCAGTTAATCATTAATCAATAATTACTGATTAATTAATGAATTACAGCATGGAAATTGCACCCCAAAGTGGTGTTTGGTGCTGTTAAATCATCAAAATTTGGGTTTAAATTGTAAAAAAATTGAGTTTAAATCATCAAAAATTTGGTTTAAATTGGCAAAATTTTGGTTTGAATCATAAAAAGTTTGGTTTAAATCATCAAAAATTTGGTTTAAATCGTCAAAAATGTGGTTCAAATAATCAAAAATTTGGTTTAAATTCACAAAAATTTGCGAGAAATTGGGTTTAAATCGTCAAAACATTGGCTTTAAATGAGCAAAAATTTGGTTGAAATCGTCAAAAATTCGGGATTTGGCTTCAATTAATCATTAATCAATAATTACTGATTAATTAACGAATTACAGCGTGGAAATTGCACCCCAAAATTGGTGCTTGGTGCTGTTAAATTGGCAAAAATTGAGTTTGAATCATGAAAATTTGGTTTAAATCAGCAAAATTCGGGTTTGAATCATAAAAAATTGGGTTTAAATCATCAAAAATTTGGTTTAAATTGGAAACAATTTTGGTTTAAATCATCAAAAATTTGGTTTAAATCGCCAAAAAATTGGTTTAAATAATCAAAATTTTGGTTTAAATCGAAAGATTGGAAATCATCAAAATTTGGTTTAAATTCGCAAAAATTTGCAAAAAATTTGGTTTAAATTGGAAAAAATTGGGTTGAAATTGGCAAAAATTGAGTTTAAATCATAAAAAATTTGGTTTGAATCATAAAAATTTGGTTTAAATCAGCAAAATCTGGGTTTAAATAGTCAAAAATTTGGTTTAAATTGGAGAAATTCTGGTTTGAATCATCAAAAATTTGGTTTAAATTCACAAAAATTTGGTTGGAATTGGGAAAAATTTGGTTGTAATTGTCAAAAATTGGGTTTAAATCAGCAAAAATTTGGTTGAAATTATCAAAAATTTGGGATTTGGCTTCAATTAATCGATCAATTAATCAATCAATCAAATTATTAATTGATTCCTTAATCACAACCAGAAAATTCCTCCCCAAACTCGCGTTTGGTGCCTTTAAATTGGGAAAAATTGGGTTTGAATTGGGAAAAATTGGGTTTAAATCATAAAAATTTGGTTTAAATCATAAAAAATTTGGTTTAAAATCGTCAAAAATTGGGTTTAAATCATCAAAAATTTGGTTTAAATCGTCAAAAATTGAGTTTAAATAATCAAAAATTTGGTTTAAATTCACAAAAATTTGGTTGTAATTGGGAAAAATTTGGTTGTGATTGTCAAAAACTGGGTTGAAATCAGGAAAAATTGGGTTTAAATCGTCGAAAATTCAGGATTTGGCTTCAATCAACCAATCAATCAATAATTATTGATTAATTCCTTAATCACAGCCTGGAAATTCCTCTCCCAAACTTATGTTTGGTGTTGTTAAATCATCAAAAATTTGGCAGAAACTGAGAAAAATGTGGTTGAAATCATAAAAAAATTCAGGATTTCGCCTTAATTAATCAATCGATCGATAATTATTAATGAATGCATTAATTATTATTTATTGCTTAATTGCAACCAGAAAATTCCTCCCCATTTTTAAGGATTTTGGGGGTTTTGTCCCAGTTTTGAAGGTTTTTATTCCAATTTTGGGCATTTTCATCCCAATTTGAGTATTTTTGTCCTGATTTGGGGGTTTTTATCCCAATTTTGGGTATTTTCACCCCAACCTGGTTATTTTCAAACCAATTTTCGTTATTTTCACCCCAATTTTGGGTATTTTTATCCCCATTTTAGGTGTTTTCACCCCAATTTTGGTACTTTCACCCTAATTTGGTTATTTTTACCCCAATTTTGGGTGGGTTTATCCCATTTTTTAAGGATTTCGGGTATTTTCACCCCAATTTGGTTATTTTAACCCCAATTTTGGATATTTTTATCCCCATTTTAGGTGTTTTCACCCCAATTGGGTTATTTTTATCCCAATTTTGGTTATTTTAACCCCAATTTTGGGTATTTTCACCCCAATTTGGTTATTTTCACTCCAACTTCAGATATTTTCATCCCAATTTTGGGGTTTTCACCCCAATTCTGTGGTCTTTAACCCAATTTTGGGTATTTTCACCCTGATTTTGGAGATTTTTATCCCAAATTTGGTTGTTTTCATCCCAATTTTGGGGGTTTTATTCCAATTTAGGGTATTTTTCACCCCAATTTGGCTATTTTCATCCTGCTTTTGGCTACTTTCACCCTGATTTTCAGATGGTTTTATCCCAATTTTGGATATTTTCACCCCAATTTGGGGTATTTTTATCTTGATTTTCAGGTTTTCACCCCAACTTTGGGTATTTTCACCCTAATTTTCAGGTTTTTACCCCAATTTCGGGTGTTTTTATCATCTTGATTTTCTGGGTTTTTTCACCCCAATTTTGGATATTTTTATCTCTATTTTCATGTTTTTCGGGGGGGGGGGGGGGGGGTGGTCCCAATTTTGGGTATTTTTATCTCCATTTTCAGGGTTTTATCCCAATTTTGGATATTTTTATCTCGATTTTCAGGGTTTTTTCACCCCAATTTTGAGTGTTTTTATCTCAATTTTCAGGTTTTTATCCCAATTTTGGGTATTTTCCTCTTAATTTTCAGGGTTTTATCCCAATTTTGGGTATTTTTATCTCGATTTTCAGGGTTTTATCCCAACTTTGGGATATTTTTATCTCCATTTTTAGGGTTTTATCCCAATTTCGGGTGTTTTCATCTTGATTTTCAGGTTTTCACCCCAATTTTGGGTGTTTTTATCTCTATTTTCAGGGGTTTCTCCCAATTTTGGGTATTTTTATCTCCATTTTCAGGTTTTTTTCACCCCAATTTTGATACTTTTATCTCCATTTTCAGGTTTTCACCCCAATTTTGGTATTTTTTATCTCAATTTTCAGGTTTTTATCCCAATTTTGGATATTTTAATCTCCATTTTCAGGTTTTCACCCCAATTTTGGGTGTTTTTATCTCGATTTTCAGGGTTTTACCCCAATTTTGATTTTTTTATCTCCATTTTCAGGTTTCACCCCAATTTTGGGTGTTTCCCCCAGCTCTGTTGCTCTGCTCACCTTCAGTTTCTCCGAGTTGAGCAGCTCCTCCCGAACCTCGCGGAGCCGAGCTTCGCGCACTGCCTGCTTGGTGACCGCGCGCATGGCGTCCTGGGGACAGTGGGGACATCAGTGGGGACATTGGGGACATCAGTGGGGACATCCTAGGGACACAGGGACACCTGCACTGCCTGCTTGGTGACCGCGCGCATGGCGTCCTGGGGACAGTGGGGACATCAGTGGACACAGGGACACCTGCACTGCTTGCTTTGTCACCGCGCACATGGTGTCCTGGGTACATTGGGGACGTTGTTGGGGACATTGCTGGGGACACTGGGGACATCATTGGGGACATCCCAGTGACACAGGGACACCTGCACTGCCTGCTTGGTGACCACGCGCATGGCGTCCTGGGGACACTAGGGACATCAGTGGGGACACTGGGGACATCAGTGGGGACATCCCAGGGACACAGGGACACCTGCACTGCTTGCTTTGTCACCGCACACATGGTGTCCTGGGTACCTTGGGGACGTTGTTGGGGACATTGCTGGGGACACTGGGGACATCATTGGGACATCATTGGGGACATCCCAGTGACACAGGGACACCTGCACTGCCTGCTTGGTGACAGCGCGCATGGCGTCCTGGGGACACTGGGGACATCAGTGGGGACATTGGGGACAGCACTGGGGACATTGGTGACACAGGGGACACCTGCACTGCCTGCTTGGTCACCGCGCGCATGGCGTCCTGTGACTGGGGACATCATTGGGGACACTGGGGACATCACTGGGAACATTGGGGACAGCACTGGGGACAGCAACAGGGACATTGGGGACATCATTGGGGACACAGGGACACCCACACTGCCTGCTTTGTCACCGCACGCATGGCATCCTGGGGACATTGGGGACATCAATGGGAACATTGGGGACAGCACTGGGGACAGTGTTAGGGACGTAGGAACAAAATTGGGGGACACAGGGATATCCGCACAGCCTGCTTGGTGACAGCGCGCATGGCGTCCTGGGGACATTGGGGACATCAATGGGGACATTGGGGACAGCATTGGGGATATCGTTAGGGACCTGGGAACACAACTGGGGACACAGGGACATCCACACTGCCTGCTTTGTCACCACGCGCATGGCGCCCTGGGGACAGCATTGGGGAAATCACTATGGACATCATTGGGGACATCATTGGGGACATCACTGGGGACACAGGGACACCCACACAGTCTGCTTGGTGACAGTGTGCATGGTGTCCTGGGGACACTGGGGACATTGTTGGGAACACTGGGGACATCCCAGGGACACAGGGACACCTGCACTGCCTGCTTTGTCACTGCATGCATGGCGTCCTGGGGACATCAATGGGGACATCAATGGGGACATCACTGGGGACATTGGGACATCATTGGGACATCATTGGGGACAGCACTGGGGACACAGGGACATCATTGGGGACATTGGGACATCATTGGGACATCACTGGGGACACAGGGACATCACTGGGGACATTGGGACATCATTAGGGACAGCACTGGGGACACAGGGACACCTGCATTGCCTGCTTGGTGACAGCGCGCATGGCATCCTGGGGACACTGGGGACAGCACTGGGCATATTGGGACAGGATTGGGGACATTATTGGGGACATCACTGGGGACATTGGGGACATAGGGACAGCCTCATGAACTCCTTGCTTGGTGACACCCTGCATGGCATCCTTGGGACATTGGGGACGTCATTGGGACATCATTTGGGACACTGGGGGCATCCCTGGGGACATTGGGACAGCACTGGGGACACCAGAAACAGGGACATCAGGGACATCATAGAGGACAATGGGGACATCAGGGACATCGGGGACATTGAGGACATCATTGAGGACATCATTGAGGACATCACGGGGGACATTGGGACACCCCCAGAGACACTCCCGTGGCGTCCTGGGGACAAGGACAGGGGACACTAGGGACATTGGGGACACCAGGACACCCCCCAGTAGTCTCCCCTGCATCCTCAGGGGACACAGAGGACATTGGGACACCCCCACTGTGTCCTGGGGGACACAGGGGACACCGGGAGAGCCCCAGGGACATCCCAATCACATCTTGGGGACACTGGGGACAGTGGGACACCCCCAGGGACAGCAGGACACCCCCACTGTGTCCTGGGGACAGGGACATTTGGGACACTGGGGACATTGGGACACCCCCAGGGACACCCCAATCACATCTTGAGGACACCAGGACAGCCCCAGGGACAGCCCCATCATATCCTGCAGGACACTGGGGACACAAGGGACACCCCCAGGGACATGGGGACACCCCCATTGTGTCCCGGGGACACTGGGGACACTGGGAGACCTGCAGGGACACCAAACCTCCTGGGGACAGCAGGACCCCATGTCACCCATCGGGGTGGCACTGCAGCCAGGGGACATCAGGGCCACCAGAGCCCCCCATGCCATCCTTCAGGGGGACATGGGGTGGCATCAGTGTCCCCTGAACCCCCCACTGTCCCCAATGTCCCCCAATGTCCCCAAATGTCCCCACTGTCCCCTACCCTGCAGCGATATCTCAGCGTCTCGATCTCCTCCATGCGGAACTTGTATGGCTGCAGCACCGACTGGCCGTTCTCTGGGGACATGGGGACAGCACTGTCACCTCAGTGCCACCTCAGGGTCACCTCAGTGTCACCAAACCCCCCAGTGTCACCCCAGTGTCCCCAGAACCACCCAATGTCATCCCCTCCGTGTGGCACTTGAAAGGCTGCAGCACAGACTGGCTGTTCTCTGGGGACATCCAGGGTCACCGCAGTGTCACCAGGACCCCCCACTGTCCCCTCAGTGTCACCTCAGAGTCCCCAAAACCCCCCAGGACCCCTCAGGGTCACCCCAGTGTCACCCCAGACACTCCAAAACCCCCCAGAACCCCTCAGTGTCACCTCAGTGTCCCCAGTGTCCCCCCAGTCCCATCCCCTCCATGCAGAACTCATAGGGCTGTGGGGACACAGGGTCACCCCAGGCCCCAAATGTCCCCAGTGTCCCCAAATCCCCCCAGCACACCCCAAACTCCCCGAAATTCCCCCAGGACACCACAAATTCCCCCAAATCCCCCAAAATCCCCAAATCCCCCAAAATCCCCAAATCCCCCAGATCTCATCTCCTCCACACAGGACTCGTAGGGCTGTGGGGACACAGGGCCACCCCAAATGTCCCCTGGTGTCCCCAAAGTCCCCAAATCCCCCCAATCCCCACCTGCCGCCAGCGCATCCTCGATCCTCTGCAGAGCCTCGAGCTCCTCGGGCACAGCCAGCGTCAGAGCTGTGCCAGGATTGTCACCTCGGGCCGTCCTGGGGACATTGGGGACATCATTGGGGACATTGGGGACATCAATGGGGACATTGGGGACAGCCCAGTGTAAGAGCTGTGCCGGGACTGTCACCTCGGGCCGTCCTGGGGACATTGGGGACATCACTGGGGACACTGGGGACATCCCAGCGTGAGAGCTGTGCCAGGACTGTCCCTTTGAGCCATCCTGGGGACACTGGGGACATGATGGGACACCTTGGGGACATGCTGGGACACCCTGGGGACACCCCTGAGCCCCCTGGGGACACCCTGGGGACATCCTGGGGACATCTCAGAACCCCCTGGGACATCCCACCATCAGCACCATGCCAGGATTGTCCCCTTGTGCTGTCCTGGGGACATGGGGACATGACGGGACACACTGGAGACACCTTGGGGACATCCTGGGGACACCCTGGGACACCTTGGGGACATCCCAGCATCAGCACTGTGCCAGGATTGTCCCTTCGAGCGGCCCTGGGGGCACTGGGGACATGATGGGACACCTTGGGGACATCCCAGAACCCCCTTGGGGACACCCTGGGGACACCACAGCATCAGAGCTGTGCCTGGATTGTCACCTCAGGCCGTCCTGGGGACACTGGGGACACGATGGGACACCCTGGGGACACCCCAGACCCCTCTGGGGACACCCCAAACTCCTCTGAGGACACTCCAGTCCCCCCTGGTGACCCGTGGGGACCCTCAGTGATCCTCAGTGACCCTTGGGGACACTCGGTGACACCGACCTGCCCACACGGTGTATGTAGGTCTCCACCGAGTTGGGGACATCGAAGTTGATGACAGCAGTGACATTCTGGAAATCGATGCCTCGAGAGACACCAAACTCAGGGTCCTGGGGACACTGCTGGGCCTTGGGGACCTTCTTGGCGCTGGCCTTCCTGGGGACACGGGGACAGGGGACACTCAGGGACATGGGGACACTCAGGGTCCTGGGGACACTCAGGGGACACTCAGGGACACTGTGGCTGCTGGCCTTTCCTGCTGCTGGCCTTCCTGGGGACATGGGGACACCAATGGCTCCCTGCTGCCACCCCCAGGTCCCTGGTGGCACCTGCAGGTCCCCAGAGCCACTCGTGTGACACTGGTGGCACCAATGGCTCCCTGGTGGCACCTGCAGGTCCCCAGAGCCACCCTCAGTGTCCCCAGTGCCACCCAATGTCCCCAGTGCCACCGCAGTGCCACCCAATGTCCCCAGCTCACCCCGCTGTCCCCAGTGCCACCCCTGTGCCATGCTGCTGTCCCCCTGTCCCCAGTGCCACCCCTGGGTCCCTAGTGCCACCCAGTGTCCCCATGTCCCCAGTGCCACTCTATGTCCCCAATGCCACCCCACTGTCCCCATGACCCCAATTCACCCAATGTCCCCAGTGCCATCCCAGTGCCACCCCACGTCCCCAATCTCACCCTGCTGTCCCCATGTCCCCAGTGCCACCCCAGGGTCCCCAATCTCACCCACTGTCTCTGTGTCCCCAGTGCCGCCCCATGTCCCCAGAGCTCATCCCGCTGTCCCCCTGTCCCCAGTGCCACCAGTGTCCCCATCTCACCCCGCTGTCCCCCCCTTGCGGGGTCTCTGCCGCGGTGGCTCTGCTGTCCCCTCCTCGTCGGTGGCCACGATGACATCGTAGAGACCGCGGTTGAACTGGGCGATGACGTGGCACCTGGGACAGGGACATTGGGGACATCGGGGACACTGAGGACACTCAGGGACACCCCAAACCCAAATCCCCCCAGATCCTGGGCATTGCCACCCCAAAACCCCCAAATTCCCCCCAAATTCTCCCGAAAAGCCCCAAATTGCCCCCAGATGACCTCTAGGAATTTACCATGACCTGGCGGGCAGCTGGGATTTGAGGGCAGAAATAGGAATTCCCAGCCACCCCACAGATGCCACCCCATAGATCCATCTGCCACCCCATAGATCCCACTGGCCCCACAGATCCCATTTCTCCAGGATTTGCCTTGCTATAAATAGGAATTCCCACCCCACACATCCCATCCACCCCAGAGATCCTATTTTCCTGGGACTTACCTGAACCCCAATGACACCAACAGCAATTCCCACCCCACAAATCCCATTTTCCTTAGTATTTACCTGAACCACGAGGACACCAATGGGATTTCCCATCCATCCCACCCCACAGATCCCATTTTCCACAAGATCTCCCTGAACCACAATGACACCAATAGGAATTCCCACCCCACAGATCTCATTTTCCCATGGATTTACCTGAACTGAGAGCACAAACAGCACTTCCCACCCCATAAATCCCATTTTCCTCAGGATTTCCCTGAACCATGAGGGCATCAATGGGATTTCCACCCATCCCAACCCACAGATCCCATTATTCTCAGTAATCACCTCAATGACAATGACACCAATGGCAATTCCCACCCCATAAATCTCATTTTCTCCAGGACTTACCTGAACCCCAGGGACACCAATGGGATTTCCCACCCATCCCACCCCACAAATCCCATTTCCCACAGCATTTACCTGAACCATGAGAGCACCAATGGGATTTCCCATCCATCCTACAAATCCCACCCCAAAAATCCCATTTTTCCTGGGATTTACCTGAACCACAATGACACCAATGGCAATTCCAACCCCATAAATCCCATTTTTTTCAGGATTTACCTGGATTTACAGAGCACAAACAGCAATTCCCACCCCACAAATCCCATTTTTCCCAGGATTTAGCTGAACCACAAGAGCACCAATGGGAACTCCAATCCACCCCACCCCACAAATCTCATTTTCTTTAGGACTTACCTGAACCACAAGAACACCAATAGCAATTCCCACCCCACAGATCCCATTTTCCTTAGGATTTACCTGAACCACGAGGACACCAATGGGATTTCCCATCCATCCCACCCCACAAATCCCATTTTTCCTGGAACTTACCTGGATCCTGAGAGCACAAACAGCACTTCCCACCCCATAAATCCCATTTTTCCCGGCATTAACCTGAACCAGAAGAGCACCAATAGGAACTCCCATCCATCCCACCCCACAAATCTGATTTTCCTGGGATTTACCTGAACCACAATGACACCAATAGGAATTCCCACCCCATAGATCCCATTTTTCCCACGACTTACCTGAACACTGAGAGCACAAACAACAATTCCCACCCCATAAATCTCAGTTTCCTTAGGATTCACCTGAACCACGAGGACACCAATGGGATTTCCCATCCATCCCACCCCACAAATCCCATTTTCCTGGGACTTACCTGGGTACGAACAGCACTTCCCACCCCACAAATCCCATTTTTCCCAGGATTTACACAGCACAAACAGCAATTCCAACCCCAAAAATCCCATTTTTCCCAGGATTTACCTGGACCTGGCAGGCAGCTGTGGGTTGAGGGCGCAGGCAGGGATCCCAAACTGCTCGAGGACGAGTTTGAGGCGGAAGGCTCTGCCCAGGCACCCCACAAACAGCAGAGCTCTGCCCCTCAGCAGCTCAGCAACTTGTGCTGCCATCCCATCTGCCACCCCATAGATCCCACTGACCCCATAAATCCCATTTTCCCAGGATTTACCTGAACCACAAGAGCACCAATGGGAATTCTCATCCATCCCACCCCATAAATCCCATTTTTCCCAGGACTTACCTGAACCCTGAGAGCACCAATGGGAATTCCCACCCCATAAATCCAATTTTCCTTAGGATTTACCTGAACCACGAGGACACCAATGGGATTTCCCATCCATCCCACCCCACAGATCCCATTTTTCTCGAGACTTACCTGGGTACAAACAGCACTTCCCACCCCACAAATCCCATTTTTTGCAGGATTTACCTGGATCTGGCAGGCAGCAGAGCTCTGCACTGCCATCCCACCAGCCACCCCACTGATCCCACCAGCCACCCCACTGATCCCACCAGCTACCCCATAGATCCCATCAGTCACCCCACTAATCCCATTTCTCCAGGATTTAGTGGATACTAATAGGAATTCCCACCCCACAGATCCCAATTTCCCCATCATTTACCTGAACTGCAAGAGCACCAATGGGATTTCCCATCCATCCTACAGATCCCACCCCACAAATCCCATTTTATCTGGAACTTACCTGAGTACAAATAGGAATTCCCACCCCATAAATCCCATTTTTTCCAGGATTTACCTGAACCACGACGACACTAATGGCATTTCCTATCCATCCTACCCCACAAATCCCATTTTCCTGGGACTTACCTGGGTATGAACAGCACTTCCCACCCCACAAATCCCATTTTTCCCAGGATTTACCTGAACCGCAACACCACCAATGGCAATACAAACCCCATAAATCCCATTTTTTGCAGGATTTACCTGGATCTAGCAGGCAGCTGTGGGTTGAGGGCGCAGGCAGGGATCCCAAACTGCTCGAGGACGAGTTTGAGGCGGAAGGCTCTGGCCAGGCACCCCACAAACAGCAGAGCTCTGCCCCATAGCAGCTCAGCAACTTGTGCTGCCATCCCACCAGCCACCCCATAGATCCCACTGACCCCATAGACCCCATTTTCCCATTATTTACCTGAACCACAAGAGCGTCAATGGGAATTCTCATCCATCCCACCCCATAAATCCCATTTTTCCCAGGATTTACCTGGATCTAGCAGGCAGCTGTGGGTTGAGGGCGCAGGCAGGGATCCCAAACTGCTCGAGGACGAGTTTGAGGCGGAAGGCTCTGGCCAGGCACCCCACAAACAGCAGAGCTCTGCCCCTCAGCAGCCGCAGCTGCAGCAGAGCCAGCAGCACCAGGAACTTGTCCTCGTCGGTGCCACAGCGCACCTGGAACTGCTGCAGCTGGGAGCTGCCGGGAAGGCGAGCCTCTGGGGGGAGAACCAGCGCCTGGGGAAGTGGGGTTGGGGTGAGAAATGGGGTGGGAGGGGGAAATTGTAAAAAAAACCCCAAAATTGTGGTGTTTCTCAGTCCCAAAATGGGTGTTTGGGACAAGGAATAGCTAAATTTTGGTGTTTTCTATCCCCAAAATGTGCCCTAAATCTCAGTGTTTCTATCCCCAAAATGTGCCCTAAATCCCAGTGTTTCTATCCCCAAAACGTGCCCCAAATTCTGGAGTTTTCCCATCCCCAAAATGGGTGTTTGGGGACAAGAAATACTCAAATTTCTGGTGTTTTCTATCCCCAAAATGTGTCCCAAACTCGGGTGTTTTCCATCTCTAAAATGTACCCCAAATCCTGGTGTTTTCTCATCCACAAAATGGGTGTCTGGGGACAGGAAATACCCAAATCCTAGTGTTTTCTATCCCTAAAACATGCCCCAAATCCTGGTGTTTTCCAGTCCCCAAAATTCCAGGTTTTGGACCCAAAATGGGTGCCTGGGAACAGGAAATACCCAAATCCTTATGTTTTCCCATCCTCAAAATGTATTCTTTGGGACAGGAAATACCCAAATCCTGGTGTTTCCCCATCCCCAAAATTCTGGGTTTTGGCCCCAAAATGGTGCCCCAGACCCCCAGAGCTCCTTCTAGACCCACCAAACCTTTCCCAGACCCCATAAATCCCCTCCAGACCCCCCCACAGCTCCAGGGGGAGAACCAGAGCCTGGGGAAATGGGGGTTGGGGTGAGAAATGGGGTGGGAGGGGGAAATTGTAAAAAAAAACCCAAAATTGTGGTGTTTCTCGGTCCCTGAAATGGGTGTTTGGGGATGGGGAATAGCTAAATCCTGGTGTTTTGCCATCCCCAAAATTCCAGGTTTTCACCCTGAAATGTGCTCCTGGGGATGGGGTGGGATAAAATCCCCAAAATTGTGGGGTTTGGCCCCAAAATGGGCTCCTGGGGACAGGAAATAACCAAATTCCAGTGTTTTCCCGTCCCCAAAATTCCAGGTTTTGGTCCCAAAATGGGCTCCTGGGGACAGGGAATACCCAAATCCTGGAGTTTTCTATCCCCAAAATGTACCCCAAATTCTGGAGTTTTCCCATCCCCAAAACGTGTTCCTTGGGACAGGAAATACCCAAATTCTGGTGTTTTCCCATCCCAAAAATCCCAGGTTTTGCCCCCAAAATGGGTTCCTGGGGACAAGGAATTCCCAAATCCTGGAGTTTTCCCATTCCCAAAATGGGCCCCAAATCCTGGTGTCTTCTATTCCTAAAATGTGCCCCAAATTCCAGTGTTTTCCCATTCCCAAAATTCCAGGTTTTGGCCCCAAAATTGGCTCCTGAATCCTTGTGTTTTCCTGTCCCAAAAATTTCAGGTTTTGGCCCCAAAATGGGCACCTGGGTATGGGGTGGGACAAAATCCCCAAAATTCTGGGTTATGACCCCAAAATGGCCCCCCCAAATTCCCCCAGACCCCCCAAAGTCTTTCTAGATCCCCCAAGTCTCCCAATTCCCCCCAAATTCTCCCCCAAACCTCCCCCAGACTCCATAAACCCCCCAAACTCCCTTGCAAACCCCTCCAACACCCCCCAGACCTCATAAATCCTCCCCAGACCCCATAAATTCCCCCTGGATCCCTCAAATCCCCCCAAATCCCCCCCAGACCTCCTTCTAGATCCCCCAAATCCCCCCAAATTCCCCCAAAACCTTCCTCAGACCCCCCCAAATTCCCCACCCGACCTCCCCCAGGCTCCAAAAATTCCCCCGAATTCTCCCCCAAACCCCATAAATCCCTCCCAAACCCCCCTCAGATTCCCCCAAATCCCCCCAAATTCCCCCATAAATCCCCCGCAGACCCCTCAGACCCCATAAATCCCTCCATATCTCACGGGGTTGTGCAGCACCAGTTCCTGCAGCTCCTGCAGCTCAGGGCTGAGTGTGGCTGAGACCAGCAGGGCTTGGTAGATCTTCGGGAGGTGGCTGGGGGAAACGGGGGGTCAGGGCACCCCAAAACAGCCCCAAACACCCCAAAACAGCCCCAGGAACCCCAAAACACCCCAAAACATCCCACAGACACCCCAAAACACCCATGAGAACCCCAAAACAGCCCAAAACAGTCAAAACAACCCACAGACACCCCAAAACAGCCCAAAACAGTCCAACCCCCGCCCCCCAAAACACCCATGAGAACCCCAAAACAGCCCAAAACAGTCAAAACAACCCACAGACACCCCAAAACAGCCCAAAACAGCCCAAAACACCCATGAGAACCCCAAAACAGCCCAAAACAGCCCACAGACACCCCAAAACACCCATGAGAACCCCAAAACAGCCCAAACTGGGAACCCCAAAACAGCCCAAAACATCCCACAGACACCCCAAAGACCCCACAAGCACCCCAGAACCCCTCCGAGATCCCCAAAACACTCCGTGTGCCTGAAAACCCCACAGAAAGCCCCAACAACCCCTCAGGGCATCCCGAAAACCTCCCACTGTCCCCAATGTCCCCGCAGTGTCCCCAGAGCAATGTCCCCAAAGCAGTGTCCCCCCAGTCTCCCCAGTGTCCCCAAAGCAGTTCCCTGACGTCCCACAGTGTCCCCTGCGTTCCCAAAGCAGTGTCCCCAGTGTGTCCCCAGTGTCACCAAGGCAGTGTCCCTGATGTCCCTCCAGCATCCACCAGTGTCCTCAATGTCCCCCCCAGTGTCCCCAATGTCCCCCCAGTGTCCCAGCCATCCCCGGAGCAGCTCTCTGATGTCCCTAATGTCCCCTCAGTGTCCCCACTGTCACCAGAGCAGCTCCCAGATGTCCCCAATGTCCTCAGTGTCCCCAAAGCAGTGACCCCAATGTCCCCCACTGTCACCAGACCAGCTCTTGGATGTCCCCAATGTCCCTCCAATGTCCCCAGAGCAGTGTCCCCACTGTCACCAGAGCAGCTCACGGATGTCCCCAGTGTCCCCACAATGTCCCCAGTGTCCCCCCAGTGTCACCAGAGCAGTGTCCCCAGTGTCCCCAGTGTCCCCAGAGCAGCCCCCCCCCCCCTGTCCCCAGTGTCCCCAGAGCAGCTCACGGATGTCCCCAGTGTCCCCAGTGTCCCCGAAGCAGGGTCCCCGGAGCCGCCCCCCCGTCCCCCAGGCAGCGCGGGGGCCCCCCCCCCCCCCCCCCCCCCCCCCCCCCCCCCCCCCCCCCCCCCCCCCCCCCCCCCCCCCTCCCCAGTGTCCCCAGTGTCACCAGAGCAGCTCGCGGATGTCCCCAATGTCCCCAGTGTCCCCAGAGCAGTGTCCCCAGTGTCCCCAGAGCCGTGTCCCCAGTGTCACCAGAGCAGCTCGCGGATGTCCCCGGCGCAGCCGAAGCTCAGCAGCAGGTCAGCCTCGTCCAGCACCAGCAGCTCCAGCCATGGCCGCAGGGTCAGCGAGTGACCGGTGACATGAGCCAGGACACGGCCGGGGGTGCCAACCACGATGTCCGGCTGCTCCATCAGCACCGGCCTGGGGACAGTGGGGGTCAGAGGGATTGGGGACATCGAGGGGACACCCAGGGGACACTGAGGGGACACTGGGGAGGGGTCAGGGTCAGGCTGTGACCATTCACATGCACCAGGACACAGCCGGAGTGCCCACAGTGATGTCCGGCTAGCTCCATCAGGACTGGCCTGGGGACACCCAGGGGGGCAGGGGGCCTTGGGGAACCAGGGGACACTGAGGGGACACTGGGGAGGGGTCAGGGTCAGGTTGTGCCCACCCATGTGTGCCACGACATGCTCAGGGGTGACCACAACAATGTCCAGCTGCTCCAGCAGCACTGGCCTGGGGACACCCGGGGGTCAGGGGACATTGAGGGGACAGTGAGGAGGGGTCAGGGGACACTGGAGGGGATTTGGGACACCAGAGAAGGTTGGGGACACTGTGGGGGTCTCAGGGGTCACTGGGGAGGCGGTCTGGAGGTCTTGGGGGTCACTGACTGCTGGTCAGCAGGGTTGGAGTGGCCACAGAGCTCGGCCATGTGCAGCTGGCTGGGGACACCAGGAGTGGCTGGGGACACCAGAGGGGTCTCAAGGGACACTTGGAGGGGTCTCAGGGGTCACCAAGGGGATCTCAGGGGACACTGGTGGCTCTCAGGGGTCACCAAGGGGGTCTCAAGGGTCACCATGGGTGTTTCAGGGGTCACTGACCGCTGGTCAGCGAGCTCAGAGTGGCCGCAGAGCTGGGACAGCGGGGGGTGGGGACAGCAGGGGGGAGGGTTGGGGACACTGGGGGGAGTCTCAGGGAACACCAGAGGGGTCTCGGGGGTCACCAAGGGGGTCTCAGGGGTTACCAAGGGGTCAGCAGGGGTCACTGACCACTGGTCAGCAAGGCTGGAGTGGCCACAGAGATGGGACACTGAGGGGTGGGGATACCAAGGGGTCTCAGGGGACACCAGGGGGTCTCAGGGGACACCAGGGGGTCTCGGGGGTCATTGAGGGGTCTCAGGGGACACCAGGGGGTCTCAGGGGTCATTGAGGGGTCTCAGGGGACACCAGGGGGTCTCGGGGGACACCAGGGGGTCCCGGGGGTGACTGACCGCTGCTCAGCGAGGTCGGAGTGGCCGCAGAGCTCGGCCACGCGCAGCTGGCGGGAGCAGAAGGCCGAGAGGCGGCGCAGGGTCTGCCCGACCTGCTTGGCCAGCTCTGCCGAGGGCACCAACACCAGAGCCCGCACTGCCTGGGGGACAGCAGGGGACGCCTGGGGACACAGGGGGACAGTGAAGTCATCCCCAATCCCAATTCCCCCAGTGTCCCCCAACCCCTCATCCCCAGTGCCCCCCGTGCCACCTGAACCCCTCAATAACTCCCCATTCCCAATCCCTCCCAGTCACCCCAGCACCCCCCATACCCCCAGTGCCCCCCAATCCCCCCCCAGTGTCCCCAGTGCCCCCCAATCCTCCCTGCACCCCCGAATCCTCCCCAAACCCCCGATGCCCCCCACTCCCAATCCCACCCAGTCACCCCAGTGTCCCCCAATACCACCACCATTCCCAATCCCCTTGTGCCCCTCAATCCCCCCATCCCCAATCCCCCCAATGGCCCCAGTACCCCCCAATCCTCCCTGTACCCCCAAATCCCCCCATGCCCCCAATCCCCCATCCCCAATGCCCCCAATACCTCCCCATCCCCAATCCCACCCAGTCACCCCAGCGCCCCCCAATCCCCCTGAACTCCCCAATCCCCCAATGCCTCTCAATCCCTGCCCCATTCCCAATCCCTCCCAGTAACCCCAATGCCCCCAGTGCCCCCCAATCCCCCCACAATCCCACAGTGCCCCCCAATCCCCTACCCCTCCCAGTCACCCCAGCACCCCCCAATCCCCCTATCTCCAATTCCCCCTGTACCCCCCAAACTCCCAATGCCCCCCAATCCCCCCAGTGCCCCCCAATCCTTCCCATCCCAAATACTCCCCAATCCCCTCCATTCCCTATCCTGCCCAGTCACCCCAGCACCCCCCAATCCCCCCCCATCCCCAAATGCACCCCAATCCCCCCTGTACCCCCCAGTGACCCCAATCCCTCAGTGCCCCCAATCCTCCCCATCCCCAATCCCACCCAGCCACCCCAGCACCCCCGAATCCCCCCAGTGCCCCCCTGTACCCCAATCCCCCCAATCCCCGCACCTCCTTGACGCTCAGCAGTTTCTGCAGCAGCGGCAGGCCGTACGCTCCGGTTTTCCCCGACCCGGTCCTGGCTCTGGCCAGCACGTCCCGACCCTCCAGGGCCAGCGGGATGGCCTGAGCCTGCACGGCCGTGGGCACCGCCCAGCCCAGCTCGGCCACCGCCTGCGGGCACGGGACAGCGCTGTCACCCGGGGGCACCGCGGGGACACCCCACTGCCATGCTGGGGGGACACAGTGTCACCCGGGGTCACCGCAGGGACAGCCCTTCTCCTGATCTGGGGTAATCGGTGTCACCCAGTGTCACCGCAGGGACACCCCTACCCGGATCTGGGGTGCTCGGTGTCACCCAGTGTCACCGCAGGGAGAGCCCCTCCCCATAGCAGAGTCATGACTGTCCTCTCCTGGACATTGTGTCCCCATGCTGGAAGTCCCCAGTGTCACCCCACAGTCCCACGGAAACCCTGTCCCCATACCTGGGGTCCCCAGTGTCCCAGAGCCACCCCGGCCCCACACCTGGGGGACCCAGTGTCACAACAGGGACATCCTCTACCCACGGCAGGGTCCCCAGAGTCCCCCCAGGGACAACCCATCCCCATGGCAGGGTCCTCAGTGTCCCCCCGTGGCCCACGGACACCTCCTCCTCATGGCAAATGTCCCCACTGCCACCCCATGGACATCTTCTCCCCATGGCCGGGGGACCCAGTGTCACCCCACGGACACCTTATTCCCATGGCAGAGGTCCCCAGTGTCACCCCACAGCCCCACGGACACGCTGTCCCCACACCTGGGGTCCCCTCGTGGTCCAGAGCCACCCCGTCCCCATGCCACGGGTCCCCCGTGTCACCTCAGGCACACCCCAGTCCCATGGTGACATTCCCCAGTGTCACCGCAGGAACACCCCGTCTCCACGGTGGAGGTCCCCAGTGTCACCCCACAGTCCCACGGACACCCTGTCCGCATACCTGGGGTCCCCAGCGTCACCCCACAACCTCGCGGACACCCTGTCCCCACATCCTGTCCCCACCCTCCATGGCCCAAAGCCACCCTGTCCCCACACCTGGGGGACCCAGTGTCACCACAGGGACACCCCCTCCCCATGGCAGGGTCCTCAGTGTCCCCCCATGGCCCCCGGACACCTCCTGACCACGGCGGGGGGTCCAGGACCCCCAACCCCTCCCCTCAAAGGGTCCCCAACGTCCCTGTCCCCTCCGCACCGAGAGACCCCAAAGCGACCCCAAACTCTCCCCACGGAGGGATCCCCATCACCCCAAAGGGACACCCCGCTCCTCCCGGCCCCTCCGAGCCTCCCCGGGGCCCAGCCCCCGGCCCGGTACTCCCTCACGGCCCCGGTTCTCCCCGCACCCGCAGCAGCCGCCCGTCCAGCCCCATGTGCTCGAAGCGCGGCGCCTCCGTGTCTGCCGCCATGCTGGCCGCACGGAGCTCTCACTTCCGGTCGCGCCGCCCACAGACACTTCCGGTAGCGGGGGCCAGAGCGCCGCCAGAGCTGCTATGAGCGTGCAGCGCCCCCTGGCGGTGGAGGACCGACGGCACTCCGCTTGCTGCTGCGAGTCCCCTTCCCCCCGACACCCCAAAATCCACCCTGGGGTCATTTTTTGGGGGGTTTCACCCCCCGAGAGCGGCTAAACACCCTATGGACAGGCAGCTGGATGCCTGAATCCCCATCCTGGAGTGCCAGAGCTCCCTCCCCACCCCAAAAACGTACCAACAACTATTGGTGGAACAAAAATCCTTTATTTCCACCCCAAAAAACCACCTCGGGGGTGTCCCCCAGCTTCCCCCATGGCTGCCAGGGCACCCCACACCCCCCCAGGGTCCCAGCAGGCAGCAAGGGTCCCTCCCCAGGCCCAGGGATGGGTGGGATCCCCCTTTTGAGGGGGTGGGATGGGATTTGGGGGAGCCCCCCGGGGTGGGCAGGAGGGCTACACCAACTTCTTGGCCTCAAAGAAGCTCTTGAGGTGCCTCATCTGCCAGATGCCAGTGAGGATGAGGATGATGGTCTGGGCTATGGACCACCAGAGCACCCTCTGGTTCGTGCTCTCGCTGGTCATTCGGAACCTCTCCTCCCGGTACTGCCCGAATCGGAGAAAATGGGGGTCAGCGAGGCCCAAAACCCCACAGGTTCACCCCAAAACCCCACAGATTCACCCCAAAACCCCACAGATTCACCCCAAAACCCCACAGATTCCCCCCAAAACACCACAGATTCACCCCAAAACCCCACAGATTCACCCTCAAAACCCCACAGATTCCCCTCAAAACCCCACAGATTCCCCTCAAAACCCCACAGATTCACCCCAAAACACCACAGATTCACCCCAAAACCCCACAGATTCCCCTCAAAACCCCACAGATTCACCCCAAAACCCCACAGATTCACCCCAAAACCCCACAGATTCACCCCAAAACCCCACAGATTCCCCTCAAAACCCCACAGATTCACCCCAAAACCCCACAGATTCACCCCAAAACCCCACAGATTCCCCTCAAAACCCCACAGATTCACCCCAAAACCCCACAGATTCCCCTCAAAACCCCACAGATTCCCCCCAAAACCAGCCCCCCCACTCACCCTCTGGTAGTTCTGCTCCTTCTGGATCTGCTCCACCTGGTCCAGCAGCTGCCTGGCGCGCAGCTGCAGCTCGGTCAGCTTGTCCTTGGCGGCGATCTCGGGGTAGTTGTTGGTGTGCTCGCCCACCTGGATGTCCAGGTGCACCCGCTGCGGGGACAGGGCTGTCACCGGGCCGTCCCAGCGCCGGCACGGGGCTGGCACCGCCCAGGGGATTCCCCCATTACCAGTTTGCCCCCGGCGAACAGGGCCATGCGGGTGGAGTTGGAGTGCAGGCAGATCTGGTGCTCGCCGGGTGTGTGTGACGTGAAGGTGAAGCGTCCCTCGGAGCCGTACTGCCGCGACAGCACCACCTGCCAGGGGACAGCGACAATGGCACCAGCCCGCGGGGACCGGGTGTGCCTGCTGGCACTGCTCGGGCACCGGGACATGGCCACTGTCACTGCCCGGGGACTGGGGCATGGTCACTGTCACTGCCCAGGGATTGGGGCATGGCCATTGTCACTGCCCGGGGACTGGGGCATGGCCATTGTCACTGCCCGGGGACTGGGGCATGGCCACTGTCACTGCCCAGGGATTGGGGCATGGCCACTGTCACTGCCCGGGGACTGGGGCATGGCCATTGTCACTGCCCGGGGACTGGGGCATGGCCACTGTCACTGCCCGGGGACTGGGATGTGATCACTGGCACTGCCCAGGGATTGGGGCATGGCCACTGTCACCGCAGGGATACTGGGATGTGGTCACTGTCACTCCATGGGCACTAGGACATGGTCACTGTCACCCTCTGGGTACTGGGACATGGTCACTGTGACCCCCCAGGCACTGGGACATGGTTACTGTCACCCCACAAGGACTGGGAGGCAGTCACTGTCACCCCACGAGGAACAGCACATGGTCACTGTCACTCCCTGGGTACTCAGACACAGCCACTGTCACCCCATGGGGACCGGGATGTGGTCACTGTCACAACCATTGGGACACAGCCACCGTCACCCCCCAGGCACTGCTACACAGCTGGGCTGGCCCAAGGACCCCCATCCAGGCTGGAGTGACACTCAGTGCTCCCTAGGGACCCTGGCCTGGCTGGAGTGGCACCCCAGGGACACCCAGGGACCCCCACCCTGACTGGAGTGGCACTCAGGGACACCCAGGGACATCCAGGGACCCACAGCCCGGCTCGAGTGACACCCCAAGGCACCTCCAGGGACAGCCAGGGACCTCCATCACAGCTGGAGTAGCACCCAGTGCTCCCCAGGGACCTCCTGCCTTTGTCGGGGGTGACACTGAGTCCCCCAAGGACCCCCCACCCCAGCTCACAGGGACCTCCATCCACCCCCGATGGGTGCCCGAGCCCCCCAAGGACCCCTCCCCAGCCCGGGGAGCCCCCCCCCACCTTGCCGTCGGGGTCCTTGACCTCCACGTGCATGCCGAGCCCCGGCGTGGAGGGCAGGAAGGACTCGGACTGTTTGTCCCACAGCTGTGTCCGGTAATTCCCTGGCGGCGAGGGGGACACAGGTCGGGCCGGCTCCGGACCCTCCATCCCGGTATCCCCATCCCAGTACCCCCGGTGACCCCTCCCGCTGCCCACCCCGGATCCCGGTGGTCTCTTCCTTACCCCCCCAAACCCCGCAGTGGTTCCTCCCGGTGCCCGGTAACCTCCGCACCCCCTCCGGTCCCCAATGGTCCGTCCCGTTAGCTCCCCCCGCCGGTGTCTAGTGGTCGCTCCCATCACCCCCGCGCTCCCCGGTGGTCTCGTCCAAGTCGCTGTCCCTCCCGTTGTCACCGCCGATCCCGGTGGTCTCCTCACCCCCCGCCGGGCCCAGTGGTTCCTCCCGTTAGCTCCCCCCACCTCACAGCCCGGTGGTCTCTCCAACCCGCCTCACAGCCCGGTGGTCTCCCCGTCCCCGCAGTGCCCGGTGGCCTCTCCTCCCCGTCCCCGCAGTGTCCGGTGGCCTCTCCTCCCACCCCCGCAGAGCCCGGTGGTCCCTCCCGTTACCCCTCAGACCCCGCTGCCCTCTCCACCCCCGCCATTCCCCGACGGTCCCTGCCGCCCCCCGCCGCCCGCACCGATGACCATGGTCTCGTCGGGGATCTCCTCAATGAAGCAGCGCTTCTCGGTCTCGCCGATGTGGAAGTAGAGCCCCTGGGCGCCCCAGCCCAGCAGCAGCATCGCGGCCACTGCCGCCCTCAGCGCCTCCCCCAGCGCCGCCATGCTCCCTCCCGCCCGCCTGCCCGGCCGCTGGGGGGCGCTCTGCGCATGCGCCGGCGCCTCATCTGGCTCAGTGCGCATGCGCACCGGCCGCCCTCAGTGCGCTGCGCATGCCCCGCAGCTTCAGCCATCGTATTGCGCATGTGTAATATCGCCCTCAGAGCGCGAGCCGCGCTTCGTGGCTTCGCGCCTCCTCTGCGCATGCGCCTAGCGCCCGTGGCCACTCAGCGCTCCCCACGCCGCCGCTGTGGGGTTGTCCCAGCTCTTGCACTGCGCATGCGCATCCGCCCCCGCGGTGGCGCGACAGGGAGCGCGCCGCTCCCTTGCTGATGAGGTCGAGGGTTCGAGCCCCGCCGCAGCGTGCGCGGGGGTCGCGGTGCTCCGCGCTGTGTCGCGCTGTCGCCCCCCGCCATGTGTCACCTCGGTTGTCACCCCGCGGGGGTGCTGAGCAATAGACAGGGCGGGACCCGCCCTTCCCAGCTGTGTGGCAACAGCACCGCCAGCCTCCTTCCTTCCTTCCTCCCTCGCTCGGTGTCACCGCAGCACTCGGGGGTCCCATGGGTGAGCGCTGTCCGGGGACCCCGGGCCGGGGGGGACACGGAGCCCGCGATGACACTGCCGGGAGGGGTTCGTGGGGCGCGGGCGGGGGGGCGCAGGCGGGTGGCGGTCGCTGCCCTCAGCCTCGCCCTCCTCTTCCTCCGCGCAGAGGCTGAAGGCTTCGCCCTCTGCCACGCGCCCGCCGTGCAGACCAAAGTCTTCGAGTACCGGTAAGGGACAGCCCGGGTGGCACTGGGGACAGCACGGGGACACGGCTGGGGTGAGGATGCCCAGGGGATGGGGACGCTGTGAGGACAGGGATGCCAAGGGGATGAAGACAGGGACACCAAGGGGACAGGGACGCCAAGGGGATGGGGACACCATGGGGACAGGGATGCCAAAGGGACAGGGACAGAGGCACCATGAGGACACGGCTGGAGTGAAGATGCCAAGGGGATGGGGACACCGTGGGGACAGGGACACCGTGGGAGTGATGATGGGGATGGGACACCATGGGAATGGGGACACCATGGGGACCATGGGAATGGGACATTGTGGGGAGAACATGGGGATCACAGGGATGGGGACATTGCGGGATGGGGACATTTCAGGGTGGGGACACGGGGACATTGCGGGGGTGGGGACACGGGCACGGCGGTGGCCCCGCTGTCCATCCGCTGCCCCGCAGGCTCTGGGACGTGAACCAGAAGTCGCTGTACCTGCGCGATGACCAGCTGGTGGCCGGCCACCTGCAGGGCGCCAACGCCGCGCTGGAAGGTGACACGGGGACACCGCGGGGACGGGGGGGACACTTGGGGATGCACTGAGGGTCACTGTCCCCGTGTCCCCCGCAGAGAAGGTGTTCTGGGTGCCCAACCGGGCCCTGGAGCCCTCGCGGCTGCCGGTCATCCTGGGCATCCGGCGTGGCTCCCGCTGCTTGACCACCGAGCCGGGGCTGGCCGGGGAGCCGCGGCTGAGACTGCAGGTGGGGACAGCGAGGGGACACTGCGGGGACACCGAGGGGACAGCCTGGGGATGGGGGTGGGGATGGCAAGGGGACACTGTGGGGACACCGAGGGGACAGCCTGGGGATGGGGGTGGGGATGGCAAGGGGACACCGGAGGGAGGGGGGTGGGGGCATTGAAGGGATGGGGACATCGAGGGGATGGGGACATCGAGGGGATGGGGACATCAAGGGGACAGTGAGGGGAGTGGGATGGGGATGCTGTGGGGATGGGGACATCAAGGGGATGGGGACATCAAGGGGGTGGGGACACCAGAGGGATGGAGATGCCAAGAGAGTGGGGACACTGCAAAGATGGGGACGTCAAGGGGACACCAGAGGGATGGGGACATCAAGGGAATGGGGACACTGAGGGGACAGTGGAGGGAGTGGGATGGGGACATGAAGGGGATGGGGACAGCAGAGGCATGGGGACACCGTGGGGAATGGGGATGCTGTGGGGATGGGAACATCGAGGGGACACTGTGGGGATGGGGATGTCAAGGGAATGGGGACACCAAGGGGGTGGGGACACCATGGGCACAGGGATGCCAAGGGGATGGGGACACGGGGACACTGCTGAGGTGAGGATGCCAAGGCGATGGGGACACTGTGGGGACAGGGACACCTTGCGGCCGGTGGTGGAGATGGGGACAGGGAAAGGATTGGGGATGGGACACCACGGGAATGGGGACACCGTGGGGACCTGGGGACCACGGGGTGGAGACTTGGGGACCATGGGGATGGGACACTGCGGGGTGGGGACACGGGGAGGACCTCGGGGACTGGGACTTTGTGGGGAGGTGGGGACACGGGGATCACAGGGGCGGGGACACGGGGACCGCGGGGACGGGACGTTGCGGGGACGGGGACATTCTGGGATGGGGACATTGTGGGGCGGGGGGACAGGGACATTCCGGGATGGGGACATTCTGGGGATGGGGACATTGTAGGGCGGGGACACAGGGACTGCGGGGACAGGGACATTCCGGGATGGGGACACAGCGTGCTGAGCCCTGGGACGATGCGCCACGGGGCCGGCGCTGTCCCCGCGCTGTCCCCTCCCCGCGGGTGACAGCGGGATGTCCCGCAGGACGTGGACATCCGCTCGCTGCCGCAAGCCGGTGACACGGCGGTGGCTTTCACATTCTTCCGCTCGTACGCCGAGGGACTGTGGCGCTTCGAGGCGGCGGCGCACCCCGGCTGGTTCCTCTGCACGTCCCTGCACGGCCACCAGCCGCTGGCGCTGTGCCACCGCGATGTCACCTCCAGCCCTGCCACCTCCCACCTCATCGACTTCTACTTCCAGCTGTGCTGAGCGCGATGGGATGGGGACAGGATTGCTGCGGGGGGTGGCATTGTCACCGGGGTGGTGACATCCCCCGGGGAGGGTGGCAGCACCCGGCGGAAGGTGGCATCCCTTTGGGGACAGTGGCATCCCTCTGGGGAGGGTGACATCCTGCTGAGGATGGTGACATCCCGCTGGGGAGGGTAGCATTGCCCCCAGGGTGGTGACATCCCTTTGGGGACAGTGACATCCTCACCCAGGGACAGTGACATCCTCACCCAGGGAGGGTGGCATTGCCCCCAGGATGGTGACATCCACCCGAGGAGAGTGGCATCGCCGCCACGATGGTGCCATCGCTTTGGGGACAGTGACATCCCACCAGGCAGGGTGACATCCCCTCCAGGACGGTGCCATTCTCCATCCTTGGTGGCATTTTCGCCAGAATAGTGACATCCCCCCCAGGACAGTGCCACCCCCTGGGGACAGCGACATCCCCTGGGATGGTGCGATCCCCCCCCGGGGACAGTGCCACCCCCTGGGGACAGCGATATCCCTCTCTGGGGACAGCGCCACGCTCAGGGCGACACGAAGGAATAAAGATGCTGAGAACACGCGGTGCTCGTGGCGTGGGTGGCTCGGAAGGGACAGGGCGGGGTGGCCCCGTGTCACCGCGGGGGATGGCCGCTCTTGCGCCACCCGCGCGTTGGGGACAGCAGGGGACATTCCCGGGGCTGCCCCACGGCTCCGCCCCTTCCCTGATCTGTGGGGCCGCGCGACACGCCCGGCACGCCCGGCGACATCAAGGGGACACCGCGGGGACTTGGGGGACAAGGGCGCTGGGGCGGGAACGCGACACGGGGGACACCACGGGGGGACACGCGGGAGGCGGGAATGGGACACGGGGTCACCGAGGGGACAGGGGGGACACAGGGAACACAGGGGACAGGCGACGCGGGGGACACCGCGGGGACACCACGGGGGGACGGGAAAGGAGCATGGGGACACGGCAGGGACACCACGACACAGGGGACACGTGGGGAGACGGGAACGCGACACGGGGACACGGCGGGGACAGCACGGGGGACGGGAACGGGGCATGGGGACACGCGACACGGAGGGACGGGAACGGGACACGGGGACACCAGCGACACGGGGGACACGAAGGCGGCACGGGGACACGGCGGGGACAGGGGTGTGGGATCCGGGGACAGCACGGACGGGACATGGGGACATGGGGACAGGGAGTATGGGACAATAGGGACAGGGGGGTTTGGGGACAGAACACACGGACACCCCGGGGACATGGGATCCCCGTGGGAATGGGACATGGGGACAGCGCGGGGACAACACGGGGACAGGGGATGTGGGCATGGTGGGGACAAGGAATTTGGGACCATGGGGACAAGGGACATAAAACCACAGGGACAGGGGCACAGGGGACACCGTGGGGACAAGGCACGGGGGACATCCCCGGTGCACACACGGGACAGGGGACACTGTGGAGACAGGGCTGGCACGGGGAAGACAGCACAGGGGACATCCCCGGCACGGTGACAGCGGCATGAGGTGGCATTTCGCCATCGCTCGGCGTCCCTGTCACCCACCTGTCCCATTATCGGGGCGGGCTCTGCCCTATAAAGCCACTGTCACCGCGCGGGTGGCACACAGACGAGATACCGGCAGGTGACAGAGGCGACAGCTGAGCAGGTGCCACTGTCCCCATCAAGCCACTGTCACCGCGCGAGTGGCACACAGAGGACGCAGGACGAGAGGTGACAACTCCGCAGGTACTGCTGGGGACAAGGCGGGTCCCGCTGGGGACAGTCCCCACCCGGGGCGCGGGTGGCACCGGGGATGTCCCCGCCCGTGTCACCTGTGTCACCGCGTGCCACCCTCTCCCGCAGGCCCGGCCATGTCCCGAGTGTCCAGAGCTGCCGGCAGGTGAGTGGGGACAGTGCCACCCCCGGGTCACCCCCCGGGTCACCCCAGGGTCACCCCTTGTCACCGCCTTGTCCCCACAGAGGCGCCAGGAGTCCCCGGGGAGCTCCGCCGAGGCTGATGGAGGGGACAGGGGACAATGTCATCGACCCCGACATGGTGGCTTTGTTCAAGGAATTCCTGGGGACAGGTAGTAGTGCTGGGCCCGTGTCCCTGTCCCCGTGTCCCCATGTCCATCCCTGCCCCACATGTCCCCATGCCCACATCGCTGTGGTGGTCACAGGTCCCGGTGTCCCCATCCATGTCCCCACCATGCCCCCCCAGGCCTGTTCCCGGTCCCCATGTCCCTGTGATGTCCTCATGTCCCACATGTCCGGGGTGTCCCCTGCCTGTCCCCGTGTCCCCATGTCCCCCATCCCCGTGTCCACAGAATGCCCCATATCCCCGATGTCCCCAATGGCCCCAGATGTCCATCCTCACCATGTCCCCTGTCCCCACACCCTTGTGGTGTCCCCATGTCCCCATCCCACAAGCCCATCACCCCCTGTCCCCATGTCCCCATCTTCCCCCCTTGCCCCACACCCCATGTCCCCACATCTCCACGTCTCTGGCTGCCAGGCCCCAGTGATGTCCCCATGTCCCTGTGGGGTCCCCACATGCCCACATCCCCTCCTCGTGCCCCCACATCCCCATGTCCCCATGTCCCCACATCCCCAGTTCCCTGTCTCCCCATGTCCCTGTGATGTCCCCATGTCCCCGTGATGTTCTCACGTCCCTATGATGTCCCCACATACCCCTGTTCCTACCTTGCCCCATGCCCCATGTCCCCATGTCCCCACATCTCCCTGGCTCCCCACGTCCCTGTGATGTCCCCTTCCCATGTCCCCACATCCCCATCTCCCTGGCTCCCCACGCCCCTGTGATGTCGCCATGTCCCCGTGATGCCCCCACCTTGCCCCATGTCCCCACATCTCCATGTCCCCAGGGTGTCCCCAGAGTCCACAGTGCCCACAGCAGAGTCGCGTCCGTCACTCCAGCCATACCACTACATGTCCCCATGTCCCCATGGTGTCCCCATGTCTCCATGGGGAGACACCCCCACATCCCCTCCTGTGTCCCCACGGTGTCCCCAAATCCCCACGGTGTCCCCATGTCCCCAGAGTTCACGGTGGCCACAGCAGAGTCCCATCCATCACCTCAGCTGTACCACTACATGTCCCCATGTCCCCATGTTATCCCCATGTCCCCATGTTGTCCCCATGTCCCCATGTTATCCCCATGTCCACACGCTGTCCCCATGATGTCCCCAGAGTTCACGGTGGCCACAGCAGCGTCCCCTCCGTCACGGCAGCCATACCACTACATACTGAGGGACACGGAGCAGAAGGGACTGTGCCTGCAGGACGGTCACCTGGTGGCCACCAGCCTGCAGGTCGCCAACGCCGCCCAGGAAGGTGGGTGTGTCCCCTGGGGGGTGACGGGGGGGGTGACACCACCCCCGCCCACCGCCGTGTCACCCCGCAGAGCCCATCAGTGTGGTCCCCAACCGGCACCTGGAGCGTCACCGCTGTCCCCTCATCCTGGGCATCCGCGGTGGCAGCCGCGCGCTGTGCTGCAGCTCCGGCCCCGAGCCACGCCTCAGCCTCGAGGTGACACCGGGGGACAGCTGGGGACAGCGGGGGGACAGGGCGGGGTGGGCAGCTTGGGGACATCGGGGGGACAGGGCAGTGTGGGACAGTTGGGGGCAGCGGGGGTACAGGGTGGGGTGGGGCAGCTTGGGGACAACCTTGGGGACAACTCAGTGTGGGGCACCTTGGGGACACTGTGGGGACAGGGCAGTGTGGGGAGGTGGGGACACCAAGGTGGGACAAGCCCGGGTGGGTCAATGTGACATGGGTCAGCTCTAGGTGGGTGACCCAAGTTGGGTCAACCCAAGTCACGTGGGGTCACCTGGACATGGGGGTTCCTCGAGGTGATGTCACCTGGGGAGGGTGTCACCCAGAGCTGGTGTCACCTTGGAGCTGGCTGCTCCTTGCGGGGACACCACCAGCTCCTGGTTGCTCCCTGTGCCAATGTCACCCCAGGCCATATCCCACCACTGTCCCCACCCCGGGCTCTGTCCCAGCGCTGTCCCTTGCTGTCCCGAGCCATGTCCCAGCGTTGTCCCACCATTGTCCCCCACCCCGGGCCGTGTCCCCGCTCTGTCCCAGCGCTGTCCCCGCGGTGTCCCCGCAGGACGTGGGGCTGCTGGAGCTCTTCTCGCGTGACAAGGACAGCACCACGCCTTTCACGTTCTACAAGACCTTCGGCGGCTCCACGCACACCTTCGAGGCTGCGGCGCACCCAGGGCTCTTCCTGAGCACCGCGGCGCCATCGGGGACACCGCTGGGGCTGCGGCCACCCCCCGCCGCCACCGCCTTCTACCTGCGCAGGAAGGGAAAGTGACAGGGACAGGGGGACAGGGACAGCGACAGGGGGACAGTGACAGGGACACCGCTAGGGCTGCGGCAACCCCCCCCGGGAGCCACCGCCTTCTACCTGCGCAGGAAGGGACAGTGACAGGGACAGGGTGACAGAGGGACAGTGACAGGGACAGCCGGGGGGTCACCCTCGCCGCTACCACCTTCTATCTGCGCAGGAAGTGACAGTGACAGTGACACCGCTGGGGCTGCGGCCACCCCCTGCCGCCACTGCCTTCTACCTGCGCAGGACGGGACAGTGACAGGGACACCGGGGAGACTAGCAACAGTGACAGGGACACCGGGGGGGGGACAGCCACGAAGGGGACACATCCAGAGGTTGGGAAATATATCCATGGGGGGGTGACATTCATGGTCAGGGGGGACATCCAGGGGTGGGGGGACATCCATAGTGGGGCTGTGGTCACTCCCCTCCCAATAAAGCAATGGCATTTGGTGTCACCTCGTGTGGTGTGACTGGGGGGGGGTAGGGTCGGTCTGGGGGACTCAGGACCCCTCAGGGGACATGGAGGGGCACAGGGGGACACGGGTGGCACAGGGGTGAGGGGGAGCTGGGGAGAGGAGTGGGCAGAGTAGGATGAGATGGGATTGGGATGGGATAATGGGATGGGAACAGGATTCCATGGGCTGGTTTAGATGGGATTTTGGGAAGGAATTTTTGCCCGTGAAGGCAGTTAGGTTGCCCAGAGCTCCTTGCAGGGCCTAAAGGAGCTCCAGGAGAGCTGGAGAGGGACTGGGGACAAGGGCTGGAGGGACAGGACACAGGGAATGGGAACACACTGGGAAAGGGGAGATTGAAATGGGATTTTGGGCAGGAATGAGGGTGGGGAGGGCTGGGATGGAGCTCCCAGAGAAGCTGTGGCTGCCCCTGGATCCCTGGAGTGTCCAAGGCCAGTTTGGGATAACCTGGGATAGGGAAGATGTCCCAGGGTGGCACCAGATGGGATTTAAGGTCTCTCCCAACCCAACCCATTCCAGGATTCTGATTCAGCAGGATGTCAACACCCCGGGATCAGCCTGGGGAGGGAATGGCACATCCAGTGACAAGGACCACAGAGGCCACGTCACACACAGCCCTCAACATTTATTCCAAACACCAGTTTAGCTCCAGGGCGAGGCACACGCGATCGGATCCTGCGGATCAGGCAACAAAGAAAGAGGCAGAACACCAGGAAAACTCTCCTTCCACGCCACAACACCCCTCGGGCACTTGGAGAACAGCGTGGAAAATCACCAGCAGCCTTCCCCTGGCCACGGGGACCTGTTCTGGGTGGGACTATCCCGGGAAGCCACTAGGCTGGACTCAACTCTCCCGGATCCCGGCGAGGATCTCCAAATCCCGAATCCCCGGGGCAGCACTGATCCAACACCTCCCTCTCCTGGGAGCACCCAGGGGTGAAGGAGCGGCCGGAGAAATCCCAGTCCCGAGCAGTCAGTGAGGTAGGAACGGCCCCAGCTCCCGGCCAGGCGGCCAGAGGCTCGGAGTGACCGTGGGATGTCCCGGCGAGCTCCGAGGGGGAAGCGCTGACCGGAGCCAGGACAGCACATGCAGGGGCAGCCACATGCTGGGAGAGGGGCTGTGAGCCCCAAATGAGGAGCGGACAGCGGCCAGGATTGTCCAGCTCATCCTGCTGGGAAAACTTATCCACATGGGAGAACCATCAGCGTTCAGTGGGACTTGTCCAGGGGGTTCCGAGGGCAAAGCAGGCTGGGAGGAAGAGCTTGGGAAGTCTCTCCTGCTGTTTCCATCGAGGAATTCCAGCAGGAATCCAGGGAAAAGCCAGGCTGCACCCCTCAGCCGGGATGGCACTGTCCCAGCTCCAACCCCATTCCCACTCCGAGGCTCCCTGGTGCCATTCCAACCAGGATCCAGGCTGTCCCCTCTGGGATCCAGGATGTCCCCACCAAATCCAGGCTGTCCCTATCAGGATCCAGGCTGTCCCCTCCGGGATCTGGGCTGTCCTCACTGGGATCCAGGCTGTCCCCACCAAATCCAGGCTGTCCCCTCCGGGATCTGGGCTGTGCCCATCGGGATCCAGGCTGTCCCCACTGAAATTCGGGTTGTCCCCACCAGGATCCGGGCTGTCCCTACCGTCCGGCACGGCCTGGGCTGGGTGGGATCGGGATGCGGCCGGCAAAGCCCCGGAACAGGATACTCCAGGCTATCCCGGGAATTCCCGGGTCAATAGAAATGTTTCCGGCTCTGCTCCTGCCACTTGTTGTAGACGATGATGCCGATGACGATGGCGAAGACGATGGCGACCAGCGAGAAGAAGACGATGAGGAAGAGGGCGAGGCCACTCATGGGCTCCAGCGGCGCCTCCACTGCACGGGGAAGAGAGAGGGAAACATTCCTGAGAGCTGGGAATGCTGTAATGCTGGGGGATTCCCTGAGCCGGGGAGTGGAACACCCCACAGCCATGGCTGGGACAGAGCTGGACCTCAGAGACTGGTGGGGGGATTTTGGGATGGGATTTGGGGATTTTGGGATGGGATTTTGGAATGGGATTCTGGAATGGGATTTTGGCATTTTGAAAAGGGATTTTGGTATTTTGGAAACGGGATTTTGGGATGGGATTTTGGAGATTTGGAATGTGATTTTGGAATTTTTAAATGGGATTTTGGCATTTTTGAAATGGGATTTTGGAACAGGATTTTGGTATTTTGAAATGGGATTTTGGTATTTTGGAATGGGATTTTGGTATTTTGGAATGGGATTTTGGGATGGGATTTTGGGATTTTTAGAATGGATTACGGTGTTTTGGAATGGGATTTTGAACTAGAATTTTGGGGTTTTGGAATGAGATCTTAGAATTTTGGAATGGGATTTCGGCATTTTGGAATGGGATTTTTGGATTTTGGAAAGGGATTTTGGAATTTTGGAACGGGATTTTGGTATTTTGAAATAGTATTTTGGGATTTAGGAATGAGATTTTAGAATTTTGGAATGGGATTTCAACATTTTGGAATGGCATTTTGGAAATGGGATTTTTGAATTTTGAAGTAGGATTTTGGCATTTTGGAACAGGACTTTGGGATGGGATTTGGGGATTTTGGAGGGGAATTTTGCCATTTTGGAACAGGATTTTGGCATTTTGGAACGGGACACGATCCACCTCTCTCCCACATCCCCATCCCACCCACCCCACATGGCCAGATCACAACACACTGACCCTCACAGTGGGTATCTTTGCCACCAAAATCGGGTTTCATTTTCCCTCCCCAGCTCCAAATCCCCCCAAATCCCTGCTGCTCCCACCTTCCCAGCTCCCACTCACTTCCTGGCAGCTTCAGGTTGTCCACAACAGGCAGGAACACTTCCCTGTCCCTCTTCTCCTCCTCTGGTGTCCTCTCCACTGTCAGCTGGTACAGCTTCAGTGAGATGATGTCGTGGTTGTCTGCAAAAGGGAGAAAAACACCTCCTGGGGGTTGGATGTTCATCCTCAGAAGGTTTGTGACCAGCAGGAAGCTTTAAAGCTGCTAAAAAACTCCAAACCAGCCCAAACTGGGAGATTATGTGATTTTAAAGGACTTGGAAAGCCAAAGGAATGTAGTGCTGGCAGCCTCATGTGGGTCTGGGCTCTGGGCAGGGATCCTGGAGGGAAAGGAGCTTTTGTTGGAGCCAAAAATGGCCCCAGGAATGAGGTTTGTGGGGGAAGAACTGAAATGGGGTGAAAACATCTGGAAGAGGGGCAGATCTGGCTTGGGGAGCTCTGAGGAGGTGAGGAAAGCAGAGGGTTTGGGTTTGGTGACAGCATTCCTAGGAATGCCTGGCTGCTCCCCTCCTCCAGAACAGTCAGGGATTGATCTGGAGCTGGGAAATGCAAAGGGAAACAGCCAGGGATTGATCTGGAGCTGGGAAATCCAAAGGGAAACACAGAGGGATTGCTCTGGAGTTCAGAAATCTGAAGGGAAACACCCAGGGATTGATCCGGAGCTCGGAAATCCATGCTCATCCCAAGGGTTTATCCCATGCTCATCCTGGTTTTATTCCATGCTCATCCTAAGGTTTTACTTCTCCCCTGGCCTGGGATCCACAGAGAGCTCAGGAAAAGTGGGAAGCACTACCTGGACAAACCCTCAGGGCCCAAACCTGGGCTCCTCAGGTGTCACACCAAGATCCCAACCAAGCTCCAGCAGGGAAAGGTCCTCTAATGCTCTCACAAGGCCTGAGCTGCACCTGGATCTGCTCAGGAATCCCATCCAGAGCCCCACCCAGATCTGCTCAGGAATTCCATCTGGAGCTCCACCCAGATCTGCTCAGGAATTCCATCCAGAGTCCCACTTGGATTCACTCAGGAATCCCATCCAGAACCCCACCCTGAGCCGCTCAGGAATCCCATCTGGATCTGCTTGGGAATTTCGTCCAGAGCCACCCAGATCTGCTCGGGAATCCCATTGGGAGCCCCACCTGGATCCACTCAGGAATCCCATCTGGATCAACTTGGGAATCCCATTGGGAGCCCCACCTGGATCCACTCAGGAATTTCCCTGGAGCCCCACCTGGATCCGCTTGGGAATCCCACCTGGAGCCCCCAGATCCACTCAGGAATCCCATGCAGATTTGGGTCCCATCTCATTTGGGTCCGCTCGGGAATCCCACCCAGATCTGCTTGGGAATCATCCCTGGAGCCACCTGGATCTGCTCGGGAAACCCATCTGGATCCACTTGGGAATCCCATCCAGAGCCCCCCAGGCCGTACCTGACAGGTCCCCGGTGACAGAGGATGTCCCAAAGTAGTACCCGCGGGGCAGCCGCACCCCCGGCACGTCGATGCAGTCCCTCCACTCGTGCTTGCCGTCGATGTCGATCAGCACCTGCCGGGCCAGCAGCTCCCTGAGCCCCAGGGGGACACAAGGGAACCCCCCAGATCCCCCCGGGATCCCCCTGGAGCCCTACCCAGGGCTGCTCAGGAATCCCATCCAGAGCCCCACCCAGTTCCACTCAGGAATCCCATCCAGAGCCCCACCCTGAGCTGCTCAGGAATCCCATCCAGATCTGCTTGGGAATCATCCCTGGAGCCACCCAGATCCACTTAGGAATCCCATCCAGATCTGCTTGGGAATCATCTCCAGAGCCACCCACACCTACTTAGGAACCCCATCCAGATGTCCTCAGGAATCCCATCCAGACCCCTTGGATCCACTCAGGAATACCTGAGCCCCACCTGGATCCACTTGGAATCCCATCCAGATCTCTCGGAATCACCCAGATCTCTGCGAATCCCACCCAGATCCACTCAGGAATCCCCCCAGAGCCTCACCCAGATCCTCTCAGGAATCCCATGCAGGATCCGCCAGGGATCTGGGAACTCACCGTCAGCCTCCTCTTGACGTAGCGGATGACGAGGAAGGTGTCGTGGTTGAGGTTGCGCACCATGGCCGTGCAGCCCCCCAGCTCGGTGGGACGCCCGTCGCGGTCGTGGTCGTAGGTGAGCGAGCCGTTGTTCACCATGGCCGAGATGTAGGGGAACACGCGCTGGGGAAAGGGACACTGCTCCAGGAGGGGCTCGGATCCCAGAGCGCCTTGGAAACCCAGGACAGGGCAGCCCCAAAAGAAATTCACCCCATAGACAGGGCAGTCCCGAAAAAATTCACCCCACAGACAAGGGCAGCCCCGAAAAAATTCACCCAACAGGGATCTGCTCAGCACAGGAACTGTAAGATCCCTAAGTCCTTCACCCCACAGGAATCTATCTGCTCAGCACCACATGGGAATGACCCCAAACTCCATCACTCTCCGGGGATCTGCTCAGCACCACACAGGAATGACCCCAAAGTCTTTCACCTAACAGGTATCTGCTCAGCATGATCCCAAAGTCCTTCATCCCACAGGAATCCGCTCAGCACAGCAACACTGTGATCCCAAACTCCATCACTCCCCAGAGATCTGCTCAGCACAGCAACAGCGTGACCCCAAACTCCTTTACCCCCCAGGGATCTGCTCAGCACAACAACAGTGTGACACCAAAGTCCTTCACCCCACAGGGATTTGCTCAGCACAATGCTGGATTGATCCCAAACTCCTTTACCCCACAGGGATCTGCTCAGCACAGCAACAGCATGAGCCCAAAGTCCTTCAGCACCATACAGGAATGATCCCAAACCCCTTCATTTCCCAGGGATCTGCTCAGCACAACAACACTATGACCCCAAAGTCCTTCACCCCACAGGGATCTGCTCAGCACCACAAGGGAATGATCCCAAACTCTGTCACTCTCCAGGAATCTTCTCAACACCATCCTGCTCCATCCCCACGGACCCCAAACTCCTTCACTCCCACAGAATCTGTCTCAACAATACATAGACACAATCCTGCTCCATCCCTGACCCCAAATTCCTTCATCCCAAATAATCTGCCTGAACACAACCCTGCTCCATCCCCACAGACCCAAAACCCCTTCATGCCCAAAAAATCAGCTCCACAAGACACCAGCATAGCCCCACTCCATCACTGTGGATTCCAAACCCCAAAAATCTGCTCAATAAGACATCAGCATGACCCTGCTCCATCCCTGACCTCAAACTCCTTCATCCCAAATAATCTGCTCCACAACACACTGGCACCATCCTGCTCCATCCCCATGGATCCCAAACTCCTCCATTCCCCAAGAATCTGCTCAATGAGACACCAGCATGACCCTGCTCCATCCCTATGGATCCCAATTCCTTCATCCCAAAATGTAACAATCCACACAACCCTGCTCCATCCCTATGGATCCCAAACTCCTTCATCCCAAAGAATCTGCTCAACAAAACACCAACGTGACCTCACACCATCCATATGGATCCCAAATTCCTCCATTCCCTAAAAATCTGCTCAATGGGACCCCAGGACCATCCTGCTCCATTCCCCATGGATCCCAAACTCCTCCATTCCCCACAATCAGCTCAACAAGACCCCAGCATGATCCTGTTCCAGCCCTATGGATTTCAAATTCCTCCCCTTCCCAGAAATCTGCTCAACAGGATCCCAGGACCATCCTGCTCCATCTCTATGGATCCCAAACTCCTTCATCTCCCAAAATCAGCTCAACAAGACCCCAGCACAGCCCTGCTCCATCTCTGTGGATCCCAAACTCCTTCATTCCCCAAAATCTGCTCAATAAGACATCAGCACCACCCTGCTCCACCCCTATGAGTCCCAAACTCCTCCATTCCCCAAAATGCACTCAACAAGCCACCAGCATGACCCCACCCCATCCCTAAAGATCCTAAACTCCATTCCCCAAAATCAGCTCAACAAGACCCCAGCACAGCCCTGCTCCATCCCTATGGATCTTAAACTCCTCCATTCCCCAAAATCCACTCAACAAGATACCAGCATGACCCTGTTCCATCTCTACGAATTTCAAATTTCTCCCGCAAAAATCTGCTCAACAGGACCATCCTGCTCCATCCCTATGGATCCCAAACTCCTCCATTCCCCAAAATGCACTCAACAAGACCCCAGCACGACCCCACTCCCCCCTCAGGCTCGGCTCCCGGTGATCCAGCCCAGAGCCCCTCTCCATGCAGCCTCTCCCGGCTCCCCCGGCACTCCTGGGGCTGGCAGAGGGCATTCTGAGCCCCGGAGCAGCAGGAGGCAGTACCTGGTTTCCCGGGCTGTACCTCCTCTTCTGAGCCTGCCCTCCGGAATTAGCGCAAAGCAAGAGAGAGCACAGAGCAACACGGTCACAGAGCAGAGTCCAGCACGGAAAATTCCCCCTGGAGCGAGCCAGGGATGGGAGCAGCCAGGGGGGAGAGGTGTGAGTGCCAAATCCCGGGATATGCAGCGTGGGAATGGCCTCGACCGACAGCCAAGCTGCTCCTCTTGCCTCGGGAATAAATCCTGCTTTTTGTCCTTTTGGAGGTGGGAAGGAGCAGCTGGAAACCCACAGTGATAGCTTCTACCAGGTCCTGACCCCCTCTGGCTCCTGCTCCCACATTCCACTAATTATTGCCTCTAATTAAGACCCTTTATCCCTGGAAAGCAGAGCTGCCACCCCACAAATCCAGGGATCCATCCCATATCCTGCTAATCCAGCAGCTTGGGAAGGCTTTTCCCAGCACATGGCAGGAGCTGGAGGGTTTGGGTGCTGAGAGAAACTCTGGGAGTTATTCCAGGTGTGCTAAGGGGTTGTGAGATATCAATATTGGGGTGAAACATCACCTGGTTTTGGGGGAAATTGGAATTAGGAAATCTGGGAGTGATGAAGTTGCCAGCAATAGGTTTCCCAGGAAAGCTGTGGCTGCCCCTGGATCCCTGGAAGTGCCCAAGGCCAGGCTGGTGCACCCTGGTGCAGTGGAAATTGTCCCTGCCATGGCACTGGATGGGATTTAAGGTTCTTCCCACCGAAACTATTCCAGGATTTTAGGATTTTGTGCTAACAGGATGGGAATAGTAGCTTTATCCATCCCAGTAGTTCCTTTTCCACAGGAAAGACACCACCAAACCCCCAAACACAGCAATGTGAACAGCTTCAGACCTTTCTGAGAAGCAGAGCTACACCTGGGAGCAGGGAAAGGCTCCTCAGCCTCTACTCCAGCTTTACTCACACCCTACTCCTGGCTCAACCCCCAAAAGCAGCATTCTCAGTGTAGATGTGGCACAAACAGCTCAGCTCTCCCTGCCCTAAAACTCTCTCCTTTGGGAAAAACTGCCCACAAATCCATCCTGGGCTTCTCCCACTTTCCCTGACAAAGAAACAAACTGTGGGAAAGGAATGGGAAGAGGAGGAGGAGGAGGAGGAGCAGGGCTGAATTCCTGGCTTTGAGGATGAAGAGCTGTGTCCAGCATTTGGGTGTGACCCACCCCGAGTGTCCCTCTGGCCTCACCTCCTGCTGCTTCTCCTCGTTGGGGTAGGTGTCCACGAACACTCCCAGCCCCAGGAAGTTATCCTTGCTTCCAAACACAGGCCCTGGCAGCAAGGAGAGAGGCTGGGATGAGGCTGGGGAGCTCAAAGGATCTGGCGCTCGTTACCGTGGATCCCAAACTCTGTCATTCCCTAAAATTCTGCTCAATGGGACACCAGGACGGCCCCTTCCCCCCCCCTGGACCCCAAAGCCCTTCATCCCCAAAAACCAGCTCAGCAGGACACCAGCATGACCCTGTTCCACCCCTATGGATCCCAAACATCTACCCAAAATCTCCTCAAAAAACACTGGCATGACCCTGCTCCATCCCTGACCCCAAAACCCCTCATCCCAAACAATCTTGGGTTGCATTGGGAAGGTCTCATGGACCACTCAACCCCGTTTTCATGGATATTTTCCATGAATCCAGCTTGCTCCAAGCCTGCTGTGTCCAAGGTGTCCCCCAAACCCTTCTCCCAAATTCCCAAATTGGCAGGGCTGCTGTTTACCTGGCTGCATCCTGTCCTTGGTGTACCAGATGGCAAAGCCATCCCCATTCAGGTTCTTCTTGCCCTGCCCGTGGATTTTGAAGTGCACCTGCATCTCCCAGTCCCGCAGGTAGCACGGCTGGGAGAGAGAAAAAAGGGTGGAAAATGAGGGAATGTCCACACCATCCCTGCCACTGCAGCTCCTCCTGCCTCCTCATTCCCTGTGCTCCCTTCGCTGGTCTGGGTTTGGGATGTGAGCATGGATAAGTAACCCCAGGAGACATCATTAATCCCAGGGAATGGGGTGTTACACAAGGATTAAACACCAAAATGTTTACATTTCGATCTCATGCTCTCCCCAGGCAGCAGTGACTCCAACAAAACCAATGCTCACACCCAGGAAAGCAGCAGGAAAACCTCAGGAGCAGCTGCTAATTGCAATCATTAATCATTTGCCAATTAACTCCCTGCACTGAAGTCACAACGTTTTGTAGAAACCAGAATTCCAAGGGAAAAATCTCCCTCAGTGTTCTTTAGCAATAAGAATTGAGGGCCATGGATCATTTTCCATGGCTGTTTTCCAAACCAACGTGCAGTGGGTTGGATTCTGGGGCACAAAACCCCATGGATTGTACAGAATCATGTCATTTTTGGGGTTGGAAAGGATCATCCAGGTCAGGCCTCCCTCAAATGCCCAGGGGGGTTCAGCCCTTGTATGGAAAACTGGGAGCTGAAGTGTCAGTTGCCCAAATCCCCCCATTCCCCCCCAGCCCACCCCAATTCCCACCGTGGGAATCACCTGGGAGCCTCAGACATCCCCAGCCCAACCCCGCCATGTCCCCAAAGGCCCCCAAAGTCACCCCCAGCAATGTGTCGTCCCCTCAATCCCACCACCTTCTCCAGCCTCCCCTTCCTGATCCCAACCCCCTCCTGCCCCAATCCCAACCCTCTCCCCCAGCCCCACTCCTCCCCATTCCGGTGCTCCCCACCCCAATCCCGACCTTCTCCTGCCCCAATCCCGACCCCCTTCCCCAGCCCCTCCATCCCATTCCAGTGCCATCCCCACTCCCAATCCCCCTTTCCCCTCTCCCCCAGCCCACCCCGGTGCCCCCTCGACCCCAATTCCCTTCCCCAGCCCCTCCAGTCCATCCCAGTGTCCCACTCGGATCCCGACCCTCCCCTGCCCCATCCCAACCGTCTCCTCCAGCTCCCCCCATCCCCATCGCGGTGCCTCACTCCGGTTTCCAACCTTCTCCCTCAGTCCCCAGCCCATCCCGGTGTCCCCCCGGTCCCGCCGCCGTCCCCGGGTACTCACCACTCGGTTCCACACGGCTCCCTGCTTGCTCTGCACGTCGGGGGTGAGGCGGATGAACTGGGTCATGACCATGGCGTTGCCCAGCAGGTCCCACAGCCCCGAGCTGGCCGAGCCCACACCTGCGGCCCACACGGACCGTCGGTACCGTGCACCGGCACCGGGCACCGTCCGACACCCCCAGCGCCCGCCCGCCCGCCCCGCTCACCCTGGTACGGCTTGGACAGCGAGTGCTCGCGTTTGAGGTGCTCTTCGGTCTGCTCGGCCCGCGGCCCGCCGAGCCCCAGCGCCACGGCCAGCAGGGCCAGCCCTGCCCGCCACCGGCCCGACGCCGCCATCTTCCCCCGCCGCGCCGTGCGGCGCTCCGCCCCGCGCGCCCATTGGCTGGTTCTGTCAGCTGCGCCCCGCCCACTGGCGGAGATGCCAATGGTGATTGGTCGTGTGGGCTGTCTGTCAAGTGGGGGCGCGCAGAGGGTGCTGGGTGATGTAGTTCTCGCAGCAGGCGCGGGGCGATGGCAGCCGCCACTGAGCAGTGTCCCTTCACCCTCCCGGGTCCTGCTGCCCCCCAGGCCCTAGTGCTCCTCGGGTCCAATTCCCACCCCCAGGTGTTAGTCCCCCCTCCATTCCAGGTCCTAGTGTTGCCCCCGGATCCGATAATCCTCCCCCGGCTCCTAGTGTTCGCCCCCACGTCCTAATCCCCTCCCCCGGTCCTAGTGACCCCCAGGTCCTAGTGCCCCCCACTCCAGGTCCTGGAGCCCCTTAAGGTCCTGATGCCCCCCAGGTCCCGCTGCTCCCCCTCCAGGGTCCCAGTGCCCCCCAAGTCCTGATTCCCCCCGCCAGGTCCTTTCCCCCGCCGTATCCTAGTGTTTCTGCAGATCCTCTAATCTGATTTTGCACCCCCTCCAGCTCCCAGTGTCCCTGTCCCCCCCGCCCTTATCCCTTTTCCCAGGGGACAGCCCCCAGCCAAGCTCCAATCGCCGACAGCCAGCTACCCTCGGCCCCTTTAAGGGGTGGAACCCGCGCGGGGGGGCGGGGCCAGACGTATGACGTCACTGGGGTGGAGGGGGCGTGGTTGTGTTGATTATGTCATCATGGGGGCGTGGTCACGTGTGCATCCCCGCGGGGGGCGTGGTCTGTCATGTGGTGTCATGAAGGGGCGTGGTCACGTGTGTCTGGCCTCAACGGAGGCGTGGTGTTGCTTGTGACGTCACAGGGGCGTGGCTCCTCCTCTGCCCCCCAAGCGGCGCGTGGCCAGCCGTGTGACCCTCATCGTGGGGCGTGGCCTGTCGGGTGACGTCACCGAAGGCAGTGTGTCCAGTATCATTGCCCCTGCTGAGGGGCGGAGCTCAGGGGTATGACGTCACGTCCAGGGCGTGGCCCGGGGTGCGGTCAGACGCCCCTGTGGGGGCGCGGCCCGGAGTGTGATGTCACATCTGAGGGCGTATCCCTGGGTTCGGCTCCCGGGGGGCGTGGTCATGGTTAGCATACCGGGGGCGTGTCCTTAAATGACGTCAGCTCTGGGGGCGTGGTCCGGGGTTTTTTACCCCCTGAAGAAGGCGTGGCCAGAGCTTCTCTCTCACCTGCGGATGCGTGTTCTATGTATGACGTCACCACTGGGCGTGGCCTCCAGAGAGGGCGTTGCTATGTGACCACGCCCAGCCCGCCTTGTTTGTGATGACGTCACCTTTGGGGCGTGGTCAACTGGTCCCTCTCGGGGGCGTGGCGGCCATTACCGCGGGCGTGTCCCGCGCGTGACGTCACCGCGTGGGCGCGTCCCCGTGCGTGACGCTCCCGCCAGTGCCCAACATGGCGGCGGGCGGCGGCGGCGGGAGCCCCGGCGGCGGCTCCGGGGGGTCCCCGCTCTCCCCGGCCCCCTTCCTGCCGCCGCTGCTGCTGCTGCTGGCGCTGCCCGGCGGCGCCGTGCCCGCGGCCGACACCGTGGTGCTGGGGCTGCGGCTGGAGGAGAGCACCAAGCCGGCGGCGGCGGCGGCGGCGGGGGCGGCCCGCGGGCCCATCCGGCTGACGGAGGGCAGCGAGGCCCTGCTGCGGCTCTACGGGCTGGGGCTGGGCCCGCGGGCCGCCGAGCGCGTGGCCTTCGCCGAGCTGCGCCCGGGCGGCAACGCCTCGAGCGGCAACGCCACGTGCCACGAGCGCTCGCAGGACCTGGTGGTGCGGCCGGGCCCCGCCGAGCCCCGCGACACCTCGGCGCTGCTGCGGGTGCGGGTGCAGCCGCTGCGCAAGGACGAGCGGGCCAAGACCTACGTGCTGTGCTCGCAGCGCCGGCCCGGCCAGCCCTGGCTGCCGCACCAGGGCCCCGACGGGCACATCGTGGTGCTGGAGGAGAAGAAGTCGCTGCTGCCGCTGTGGCTGCAGGTGATCCTGATCTCGGGGCTGCTGGTGCTGTCGGGGATGTTCAGTGGGCTCAACCTGGGGCTCATGGCGCTGGACCCCATGGAGCTGCGCATCGTGCAGAACTGCGGCACCGACAAGGAGAAGCGCTACGCCCGCAGGATCGAGCCCATCCGCAGGAAAGGGAACTACCTGCTCTGCTCGCTGCTGCTGGGCAACGTGCTGGTCAACACCACGCTCACCATCCTCCTGGACGACCTCATCGGCTCCGGCATCGGCGCCGTGGTGGCCTCCACCATCGGCATCGTCATCTTCGGCGAGATCGTGCCGCAGGCGCTCTGCTCGCGGCACGGGCTGGCCGTGGGCGCCAACACCATCGTGGTCACCAAGTTCTTCATGCTGGTGACATTCCCGCTGTCCTACCCCATCAGCAAGCTCCTGGACTGCATCCTGGGCCAGGAGATCGGCACCGTCTACAACCGGGAGAAGCTGGTGGAGATGCTGAAGGTGACGGAGCCCTACAACGACCTGGTGAGGGAGGAGCTCAACATGATCCAGGGCGCGCTGGAGCTGCGCACCAAGACGGTGGAGGACGTGATGACCCCGCTGCAGAACTGCTTCATGATCAACAGCGACGCCATCCTGGACTTCAACACCATGTCCGAGATCATGGAGAGCGGCTACACGCGCATCCCAGTCTACGAGGACGAGCGCTCCAACATCATGGACATCCTCTACGTCAAGGATTTGGCTTTTGTGGACCCTGATGACTGCACGCCCCTCAAGACCATCACCAAGTTCTACAACCACCCCGTGCATGTTGTCTTCCATGACACCAAGCTGGACGCCATGCTGGAGGAGTTCAAAAAGGGTGAGGAGGGGTCGCTGGGGTGTTGATTCCTTCCAGCTGGGAGCAGAACTCCGGGGGGTTTTGCTCTCCAGAGCTGGAGCTGCCCGTGCTGGGGGTCTCCAGGGATTGGGGGTCACGATCCCAATGGGATGAGGCTCCTGGGGATGTGTCACTGCGGTGCTGGGGACAGGCAGGGCATCACCAAACCCTAATGCCAACCCACATTTCCGGGGTTTGGAGCTTCCCCGTGCCCAGCACCAGCCTCGAGGAGCATTTCGGGAATGTTTCCTTGCTCCTTGTTTTCAATTATCGGCGCCGGAGGCCTTTGGAGAAGTGCTTGGAAAATCGCTGGGCTCATGGTTTGGGTTTGGCTCCCTCCTCCGGGCCCTTCCCTGCGGCTGGGAACGGCCGGGGCTGCTCGGAGGTGCCTCCATCCCCGCGCTGCCTCCCGCTCGGGACACGGAAAAGCGGCAGCAGGAGCGGGATGCTGTGCACAGGACAGCTCCCAGGCGGGATTTGCCCTTCCCAGGGTCCTTTCCCAAGATTTTCCAGCCCTGCCCGGCTCCTGCGTCAGGCCGGGATGAAGGAAAGCTCCCGGCTGTGGAGCAGCTGTGCCGGGGGAGGCCGGGCTTGCCGTGACCCCGAGCGCTCCGCGGCTCCCGTTACATCCCAGGAGGCTCGGGCAGAGCCGCCGGCTTTGTGCGACATTCCACGGGGGCTGTGCTGCGGTTTAGGTGTTCCTACACCCCTCCGGGGCAGCAGCTCGGCTCCAGCCTGGGTGAGGGTTTGGGAGCTGGGAGATCCAAGCCGGGCTGGCCGAGGCTGCCCCGCTCCACCCCAGTTCCCAAATCCAGTGCGGGGAAGCAGAGTTGCTGATGGGTTTGGAGTTATCCCGGCTGCTGGCAGCGGCTTTCCCCGCGCGGATCCTGATTAAGGGATTTAACCTCCCTCCTTCCGGGCACAAAGCCTGTGCTGTTATTTTTCCATCGCCGGCTCAGGAGCCGGGAATTTGCGGGGCTGGTTTGGAGGCGAGCCCCGCAAATTCCTGGAGGATTCGGCTCCCTGGCCGGGCTGTGCCCTCGCTGCCCCGGTCAGGACCTGGGGCAGAGGCAGGAGGTGCATCCAGAAGGACTAATTAACTGCCTGTGCTTCTGGTTGTGCTAATTGTGGGGTTGGAGCTCTCCCCAGGGCCATGGGGCTGTCACAGGTGCTGCCCTTGGGGTGACAATTCCCACATCCAACCTCCTCCCGACCTTCTCCTCTTAGCTACACCCTGCACGAGGCTTTGAGTGGGGAGCTTCCCTCTGGAGCCAGGCTGGGAGAGCTGAGGGGAAGGGAAGGATCCAGGGAGAGTTCAGAGCCCTTCCTGTGCCTAAAGGGGCTGCAGGAGAGCTGGAGAGGGACTGGGGACAAGGGCTGGAGGGACAGGACACAGGGAATGGGGACGCACTGGGAGAGGGGAGATTGAAATGGGATTTTGGGCAGGAATGAGGGTGGGGAGGGGCTGGGATGGAATTCCCAGAGAAGCTGTGGCTGCCCCTGGATCCCTGGAGTGTCCAAGGCCAGCCTGGAGCGCCCTGGTCCATGAAAGGTGTCCCTACCCATGGATGGGGTTTAAGGTCCCTCCCAGCCATTCCATAATTCCATGACCACCCCACTCCCTGTCTCTCTGGGTGTTGCTCCCCCTCCCCATGTGGCTCCCAAAGGTGGTCCCAGGCTCTGTCCCCAGCCGGTGATCCCAACCCAGCCCTCCGGTGCCCTTTGCCCGGCGCTTGGGGCTCCTGGGGCTGTGTTTGCTGTGTTTGCTCTCCTCGGCCACTCCCTGTCCTGCTCATCCCTCCCTGACTCACCTGGGCTGCCCCAGCCCCAGTGTCACCTGTCCCCACCCCACCCCACCCCACCCCATAAAGGGTGTGAATGGCCCCAACGGCAGCTCGTGGCCTTTCCACCCCTCCAGGCACCACCTTTTCCCTTCCTTGTGGCTGAGGGAGGAGGAAAAGGGATTTCTGAGGCGCCCTGCCCTAAAATGAGCTTTTCCTGGGTGCCTGTGGCTGCTGGCTCTGGAATTAAAGAGTGGAAAGGGTCGGGGCAGGCAGCTTTGGGATGGAGCCAGAGCAGGACACAGCCAGGACACTCCTGGGAGGAAGGGAAAGTGGCTTTATTTTGGGATGAGGTCAGGGAGGGAATGCAGTCTCCTCTGTGCCTCAGTTTCCCCAGGCTAAGCACACCGGTCCTGTGGGTGCTGCTGCAGTTTTCCACGTGGCCTCGTGGCTTCTCTCCCTGAATTCCTCATCCAAGGAGCTTTTCCCATGTGATTTTGGGACAAAGCAGGAGGAACATCAGCCCACCTGGGGCAGCTGGGGCACGATCCAACATTTGGGATTCAGCTGGAATGAGCCATGCTCCATCCTGCCAGCTCGGGATGAGGCTGGCAGGGCCAGGGGAGCCAGGAATCCAGGGCTGGAAGGTTTTGCTGCCATCAGGGACCCTTGGCTCCCTTCCCTGGATGTTTTGGCTCCGGGAGTCAGAGGCACCAGGTGTCCCAGAGCAATTCCTCCGGGATGGGGTCAGCCTGGCAGAGCTGCCAAGGGAGCTGGGAGAGGGAGGGATGCTGCATGAAACCTAATTCTTGGTGGAATCCTACAGCCCAGTTTCTCCAGGACGGGGTCAGAGCTGCCAGGGGAGTTGGCAGAGAGAGGGATCCTGCAGGAAACCCAATTCCTGGTGGAATCCCACAGCCCAATTTCTCTGGAATGGGGTCAACCTGCGAGAGGTTGGGATCCTGCAGGAAACCCAATTCTTGGTGGAATCCCACAGTCCAGGACGTTTCTCTGGAATGGGGTCAGCCTGGGAGAGGTTGGGATCCTGCAGGAAACCCAATTCCCTGTGCAGTCCCACAGCTCTCGGTGACCTGGCTGCTCCGGTGATGTTTAGGGAACCCCCAGCCAATCCCACATCCCAAGGCAGCTCCCAAGTGCCTTCAGCCTCCCAGGCGCCTCTGGCCCAGCCTTAATTACTGCCGTGGGCTTAATTAGCGTCATTACCCTGGGAATGAACGCCCAGCCCAAGGGCTGGTTTAGATTTTAATGGGTTTATTGCTCCGGGGAGGGACGGGCTGGGACATCCCAGGGCTGGGACATCTTGGGGACATCCCGGGGGTCTCCCTGGCCACCATCCCGCTATAATGCCGGAAAATTTCCTCAGGGAAATCCCACCTGGCCATCGTGCAGAAGGTGAACAACGAGGGCGAGGGCGACCCCTTCTACGAGGTGCTGGGGCTGGTGACGCTCGAGGACGTCATCGAGGAGATCATCAAGTCTGAGATCCTGGACGAGTCTGACACCTACAGTAGGTTTTGGGGCTCCCATCCCCTGCTGGGGGGTCCCTCGTGGTCCCCTCGGGTCTGACCCCCTGCTCCCCACAGCCGACAACCGCAGCAGGAAGAGGGTGAACAACCAGAAGAACAGAAGGGACTTCTCGGCCTTCAAGGACCCTGACAACGAGCTGAAGGTCAAGGTGTCCCCCCAGCTGCTGCTGGCTGCCCACCGCTTCCTGTCCACCGGTCAGTCTGGGTTGGGGAGGCTCCCTGTGGTGCAGGGCACCCCCAGGGAGGTTTCCTGGATGGAGATGGGGGAGATCAGGGTGTCCCCATGTCCCTGCCAGCTCTGGTCACTGCAACTCGCTTCACTGTTGGGGTGAAGAAGTCTGGGGTCTTGTGCCCCTTTTTGTTCTGTTCCCTGCCAGAATGGGAAGGGACAAGGCTGGGGATGGGTGTTGTGATCCCTCGGGTCTTGTTGGCCTCTTTGGGACCCTTGGGATGGACATTCCGGCCCTTTGGAGTCCTCCAGGGTGGGAATTCCAGCCCTTCAGGTCTCCTACATCATCCCAGGGTGGGAATCCTGGTTCCTCAGATCTCCTACACTGTCTCAGAAAGGGAATTCCAGCCCCTTGTGTCTCGTTGGCTCCTTTGGGACCCTCGGGATGGACATTCCAGCTCTTTGGAGTTTCCCAGGATGGGAATTACCGCCCCTCAGGGCTCCTGCTCCATCCCAGGATTGGAGTCTTGGCTCCTTGGGTCTCCTATGCCATCCCAAGGTGGGAATTCCAGCCCTTCAGGTCTCCTATGCCACCCCAGGATGGGAATTCCAGCCCCTTGGGTCTTCTACACCCCATTGGGACCCCCACCATGAGTGTTCTTGTCCGTTGGGGCTCATTTGCCATGTCAGGATCCCCCAGGATGGGAATTCCAGCCCCCTGAGTCTTGTTGGCTTCTTTGGGACCCCTGGGATGGACATTCTGGCCCTTTGGAGTTCCCTGGAGTGGGAATCCTGGTCTTTCAGGTCTCCAATACTATCCCAGGATGGGAATTCCAGCCCCTCGGGTCTCCTACACCATGCCAGGATAGGAATTCCAGGCCCCTGGGCCTTGTTGGCTTCTTTGGGACCCCTGGGATGGACATTCCAGCCCTTTGGAGTTCCCCAGGATGGGCATCCCAGCCCCTCAGGGCTCCTGCAGCAGGCTGAGCAGGGCCCTGTCCCTCTGCAATGATGCCATTCCCAAGGCTCTGCTGCAGCCCTGGAGCTGGGATTGGATATCCATCAGCCCATCCTGAGGGATTCCCCTCCACCCTGAGGGATGAACACCAGCCCTGACCCCTTGTGTCCCTTGTGGCCCCCAGAGGTGACGCTCTTCACCCCCAACTACATCTCGGAGAAGATCCTGCTGCGGCTCCTCAAGTACTCCGACGTCATCCAGGAGCTGAAGTTCGACGAGGAGAACAAGAAGTCGCCGCGGCACTTCCTGTACTGCAAGAACAAACCCGCTGACTACTTCATCCTCATCCTGCAGGTGCTGGGGGTGGGGATTCCCAGGGGATCCAGCCCCGGGAAGGCTGTGGGACAGGGATGTCCTTCCCAGGGATTGACGCTGTCTCTCCCGGCAGGGCAAGGTGGAGGTGGAGGCTGGCAAGGAGTGCATGAAGTTCGAGGCTGGGGCGTTTTCCTACTACGGAGTGATGGCCCTGAGCCCCACACCGGGGTCTGGTGAGTGTCCCCAGAGCCTCCCTGGGAGATTCCCGAGGTTCCAAACCTTCCCAGAACCATCCTGGGGGACAGCATGGCTCCCCTTGGAATGCTGGAATGGTTGGGAGGGAGCTTGAGGCTTCCTCTGTCAGGGACACCTTCCCTATCCCAGGGTGCTCCAGCCTGGCCTTGGACACTCCAGGGATCCAGGGGCAGCCACAGCTTCTCTGGGAATTCCATCCCAGCCCTCCCCACCCTCCCAGCCAGGAATTCCCAAAATCCCATTTCAATCTCCCCTTTCCCAGTGTGTCCCCATTCCCTGTGTCCTGTCCCTCCAGCCCTTGTCCCCAGTCCCTCTGCAGCTCTCCTGGAGCCTCTTCAGGCACAGGAAGCTCTGAGATCTTCTCTGGACAACCTAACTGCCTTCATGGGCAAAAATTCCTTCCCAAAATCCCATCTAAACCAGCCCATGGAATCCTGGAATGGTTTGGGCTGAAAGGGACCCTAACTCCCACCCCATTTCTATGGGTAGGGACACTTTAATTATCCCAGGGTGCTCCAGCCTGGCCTTGGACACTGCCAAGGATCCAGGGGCAGCCACAGCCTCTCTGGGAATTCCATCCCAGCCTCTCCCCATCCTTATTCCTTCCCAAATCCCATATAAATGTCCCCTTTCCCAGTGGGTAGCCATTCCCCCTGAGCATGTCTGGGTCCCCATTTCTCACAGGTGTCCTGGATGTCACCGTGTCACCCTCCCACATTCCCAGGGGACAGAGCTGCCCCTCCTGACCTTGTCCTCCACCTGTGCCCCCAGCCCCAATTCCAGGGCAGTTCCAGCGTCCGTCTTTGCCTGGGGACAGGTCCTGTGCCAGCCCTGCTGGCACCTGTGGCACCCCTGGGGTTGTGTCCCTTGTGTCCCCTGGGCCGTGCCAGCTCCTGGTGCCCACCCTTGTGCCTCTGGGTGATGGAAAACTGTCCTGGTGTCACCCAGCCCTGCTCCTGGTGACATTGGGAGCCCCTGGGGTTGTGTCCCTCATGTCACCCAGGCTAGCTCCCTGTGCCCACCCTGGAGGATGGAAAACTGTCTTGATGTCACCAGCCCCTCTCCTGGTGACATTGAGGTCCTGCACCCCCTGGGCTTGTGTCCCTTGTGGCCCCCAGGCTGTGCCACTTCCTGGTGCCTCTGGAGGATGGAAAACTGTCCCAGTGTTACCCACCCCTACTCCTGGTGACATTGGGGTCCTGCACCCCCTGATGTCCCCTGGGCTAGAGGAGCAGGGGGCTGGCACCAGCCGGCACCCATGGCTGAGGTGTCCCTGTCCCCCTCCTGTCCATCATTCCAGTGTCACCCTGACTTCCCAAACACATTCCCCGTAATGCCCACCCCATTCCTCATCCCACATGGGGTGCCTGAGCCACCAGTTTGGGGATCCCAGTGCCCCTGGGCTGGCATTGTCCCCTGGTCCCTTGTCCCCTGGCTGGAGCAGGAGAGGGACAAGTTTTCTTGCTGGCTCTGTGGGATTTTGGGACAAAGCAGGAGAAACATCTGGCCGTGGAGCAGCTGGAATCCCAGCCTGAAACTAAACTTAAACAACTTCCACGAGGGAATTTCAGAAACCATTTCTGGCTCTGGAATGGGGCAAAATATGAGAAGAGTTTAACTTTTACAATCCCAGCCTAAAACTAAACCTAAATAACTTCCATGAGGGAATTTGGGAAACCAGTTCTGGCTTCGGAATGGGGCAAAATATGGGAAGAATTTAACTTTTAGAATCCTAGCCTAAAACTAAACTGAATTTCCATGAGGGAATTTGGGAAACCAGTTCTGGCCTTGGAATGGGACAAAATACAGGAATGATGGGCTATTAGGAGGTGGTCATGGCTGGAGATGGTCTGGGCTGAGTCCTGGGGAGAGCAGATAGGATTGGGAATGTCAGGGGATGCAAATGAGTTACCCCAACCCCTGTCCCACTGGGACTGGGAGGATTGGGTGACCCTAGCCCCTGTCCCACTGGGATTGGGAATGCTGGGTGACCCAGGTGGGTGACCCCAGCCCCTGTCCCCCCAGAGATCCGCTCCCCGTCCCACGTGAGCGGCCTGAACCGCTCGGCCTCGCTGAGCTACCACGAGCGCTCGGACTCGGCGTCGTCGCCGGTGAGCGGCAGCAACAACCAGCTCAACGCGGCGGGCGCCCAGTACGTGGCTGACTTCAGCGTGCGCGCCCTCACCGACCTGCAGTTCGTCAAGGTGAGCTTCCCGGCGGGAACGGGGCCGGGAAAATCCCTGAGTGGGATCCGTGACCCCGGGAATACCCTCAGAGCAGCAGGATCCCTGACCCTGGGAATGGGGCTGGGAAAAACCCTGGAATGGGATCCCTGACCCCAGGAAAACCCCCCGGAGCAGCGGGATCCCTGACTCTGCTCCCTGGGAATGCAGCCGGGAAAAGCCCCAGAGTGGGCTCATTCCTGACCCCAGGAATGTGGGAATACCCCTGGAGCAGTGGGATCCCAGAGCCCATTCCCCAGGAATGCAGCCGGGAAAAGCCCTGGAGCAGTGGGATCCCTGACCCCATTCCCCATGAGAACCTCCGGAGCAGGATCCCTGACTCCATTCCCTGGGAATATGGCCAGAAATACCCCTGGAGCAGTGGGATCCCTGACCCCATTTCCTGTGAGAACCTCTGGAGCAGTATCCCTGACCCCATTCCCCAGGAATACCCCTGAAGCAGCAGAATCCCTGACCCCATTCCCTGGGAATATGGCTGGGAATACCCCCAGAGCAGGATCCCTGACCCCATTTCCCAGGAACACCCCCAGAGCAGCATCCCTGACCCCATTTCCCAGGAACACCCCCAGACCAGGATCCCTGACCCCATTTCCTGGGAATATGGCCGGTAGAACCCCCAGGGCAGTGGGATGCCTGACCCCATTCCCCAGGAACACTCCAGACCAGGATCCCTGACCGCATTCCCCAGGAATACCCCCAGAGCAGGATCCCTGACCCCATCCCGCTGTCTCCCGGCGCAGATCACGCGGCAGGAATACCAGAACGGCCTGATGGCCTCCCGCATGGACAGTTGCCCCCAGTCCCCCGACAGCAACGCCCCCAAACCGGACCCGGGCATCCCGGAGAAACCGGAGCCCGCGGCGCCCGCGGACGAGACCACGAGTCTGCTGAACGAGAGGAACTGCCTGAGCCGCCGGAGCAACCACAGTGCCCTGGAGAACTCCATCTGACCCCGGCCCCGCCGGCGCGCTCCCGCACGGCGCGCATGGACCCTTTTCCCGGTAGGAATCGCTCCGTGCCGGACGGGCCGGGACGAGCCGGAGGCGGCAGTGGGGATGGAGAAGCTGGGATTCGCTGCTGCTCTCCGGACTGGCTTGTTTTGGAATTCATGGAAGCGGCGCCATCTTTGCTGGCACCGCGCCGACGGCTCAGGGAGATTCGGGTCTCGTTTGCCGCCCTGGGGACCCCCGGGATGGACATCCTGATCCTGCAAGGACACCTGGGATGGACATCCTGATCCTGCAAGGACATCCGGGATGGACATCCTGACCCTGCCAGGACCCTCTGGATGGACATCCTGACCCTGCCAGGACCCTCAGGATGGGCATTCCAATCTGCCAGGACCCCTGGGATGGGTGTCCTGACCCCTTGGGTCTTGTTTGCCACCGTAGGACCCCTGGGATGGACATCCTACCAGGATTCCCTGGATGGAGATCCCGACCCTTCAGGGCCGCCCAGGATGGACATCCCAGCCCTCCTGGTCTCCTACACCATCCCAGGATGGGCATCCACAGCCCCTCGGGTCTCATCTGCTTCTTTGAGATCCCGGGGTGGACATCCCGTTCCTTTGGGGTCCCCCAGGATGGGAATCCCAGCCCCTCGGGTGGGAATCAGGGCCCCTCAGGTCTCCTGCACCATCCCAGGATGGACATCCTGGCCCTTCCGGGTCTCCTACACCTCACTGGGGCATGCCAGGATGGACATCCCAACCCCTCAGGTCTCCTACACCACTTTGGGATGTCCCAGGTTGAGCATCCCGGCCCTTTGGGGTCCCCCAGGATGGGAATCCCAGCCCTTCGGGTGTCCTACACCCTGCTGGGACCCCGGGATGGGTGTCCCTGTCCCTTGGGCCTGATCTGCCATGCTAGGATCCCCCAGGATAGGAATCCTGGCCCTTTGGGGTTCCCTACACCGTCCTGGGATGGGAATCCTGGCCCTTTGGGGTTTCCTACACCATCCTGTGACAGGAATCCCGGCCCTTTGGGGTCTCCTGCAGCTCTGTGGGACCCCTGGGATGGGAATCCCAGCTCTTTGGGATCCCCTACACCATTTTGGGTCCCCCAGGAAGGGCATCCCGGCCCCTCAGGGCTCTCACACCGCTCCGGGATATCCTGGGATGGGAATCCCGGCCCCTCTCCGGTGTTTTGGGATCCCCCAGGACAGCAGCTTTCCCTTCTCCGCGCCCACCCCCCTTTTCCCGCTGGCCCGGGGGGCTCTGGGGGACGCGGGGATGGGGAGCTGGGGACCCCCGGAGCCAGCCCGGGACCCCCGGGGGCTCACAGCATCCCAGGGGCTCCGGTGCCTTCCCCCCAGCCCGGGGGTGTCTCAGGGTCTCGGGGTTCGGGGTGTGGATTTCGGGGTGACACAGCGCTAGTGACCAAAGTTGTACAGGCAGGAGGGGGCCGAGGGTCTCCCCAAAGCCCCCGGGACCCCCCGGTTGAGGGGCAGGGAGGGGGGAGACCCCCCCCCAAAATAAGCACAAGTTCCCTGGGTGAACTCCAGTAAGTTATTGGGAGAAGGTTTAATTATTTTTGTTAATCACATCTCGACGATCAGTTCCTAGGTCCTTCCGCGGGGAGATTTTAGAAATAATAATAATAATTAATAATAATAATTAATAATAATAATAAGCCAGGGCAAAAAAAAAAAAAAAAAAGCAAAAAAAAAAAAAGCCCCTTTTTTATTAAATCTTCCTCTATGCAAACCCCCCTTCCTCCCCCGGGAATTCCTATTTATTGTTCAGGTTTGATTTGTATATTTGGGGAGCTCGGGCCCCGGGGGGGGCGGGGGGGCCGGGCCTCCCCCTCCCGGTTCTGCCCCCCCTCTCCCGCCGCCCCCTCCCGGTTGTGAAACCGACCGTGGAATTTTATTTCATGGGGTTTTTTGAGGGTTTTTTGCCAGATGGGTTAATAAAAATCTATATCTGTATCTGGGTGCTCTCCGTGCTCCGTGAGGGGCGCCCGGCTAACGGGGGGGGGAGGGGGGGGGCAGAGGGGGCGGGGATTGGCTGTGCTCGGTGAGGCGGGGAGGTGCGTGATTGGCTGCAGGGCGGGGGGAGGCGGGGCTATGGGGAAAGGTGAGTGGTGATTGGCTGCAGGGCGGGGGGAGGCGGGGCTATGGGGAAAGGTGAGTGGTGATTCGCTGTGGGGCAGAGGGGGCGGGACGGCGGGGGGATCGCGGGTGGTGATTGGCTCGAATGGGAGCGGGCGGGGCGGGGCGCGGCGGCGGGACGTGAAGGGGGAGATGCGTGAGGGGGACGACGGCGGGACCTGGACGGGGACAGGGTACGGGATCGGGACAGGGACGGGGCCGGGGATCGGAACAGGCCGCTCCACCCCGGCCCGGGTGCCCCGGCATCACTGGAGCCTCGGGGATGGACCCCTGCCCGCCCTTTCCACAGCCCCCGACTGCATCCGGGAGAAGATCCCGCGGCCACCACCCGGCGCCTGCACACCCGTGGAAGTGCCCAAGGCCAGGTTGGACGGGGCTTGGAGCAGCCTGGGACAGTGGGAGGTGTCCCTGCCATGGCACTGGATAGGATTTAAGGTCCCGTCCCACCCAAAGCATTCCATGGTTCCATGAGGTCCCACCCGTGTGGAGGTGCTGGTGACGCTGTTGGTGTCAGGCCCTGGTGGAGATCCTGGATCAGCCGCAGGAGTTCGGCACACCCCTGACCATGGGAGAACGGGAACGGGGGGGTGTCCCACCCGGTTATATCCCCGTGGAATCCCTCCGAACCATCCCAGCAGGAACCAGAGCCCTTCCACCGCGGAATTCACTGCTCCAACAAACGCTGTTGTCTACTTTTTAGTGCTTGCTTTAGGAAATAAAAGCCCCCGGAAGGCGCGGGAGGACCTGCACCTCCCTCCTGGGGTGACCCCGGCACCGGGCAGAGGTGACACAGGCAGAGTGCCACCCCGGGGCTGTGTCCGTCCATGGGGGTGGCTGGGCTGTCCGGTGTCCCCTCAGGTGTCCAGCAGGTCCCGCACGGCAGGGTGGGCTCCGTCCCGGGGTAGCCGGCCCCGGGCATCGCGGAGAGCGGCGAGGGCCGGGCGGTGCCGCAGGAGGAGGGCGCAGAGCTCGCGGTGCCCCTGCTCGGCAGCCTGGGGACACCTCCGTCACCCCCGGCTGACACGGAGACCCCTGAATCCCCCGAACCCCAACCCTGGGGGTGGAGAACCCCTGTGCCCCCCATCCATCTTGGGCAGTGCCATGGGCAGGAGGGACCCCCGAGCCCCCCACCCACCTTATGGGAGAGAGGGAAACCCCCCCCATTGCTCCCACCCACTTTGTGCGGAGGGCTCCACCTGTGCTCCCCACCCACAGAAAGGGGACTCTCTGTGCCCCCCCACCCACCTCAGACAGGCTGATGTGGGAAGGGGACCCTCCACGTCCCCCCACCCTGTATGGGTGTCCCCCGTGCCCCCCACCTTGTGCAGCCCGGTCCTGCCGTCGCCGTCGGTGGCCGCGGGGTCAGCGCCGTGCGCCAGCAGCAGCTCGGTGACAGCGCGGTGGCCGCAGTAGCAGGCGCGGTGCAGCGGGGTGGCCCCGCCGGGGGTCCGCGCGTCGCAGGGAGCGCCCCGCTCCAGCAGCAGCCGGCAGACCGCCAGGTGCCCGTTCCGGCTGGCGTAGTGCTGCGGGGATGGAGGGCTGGGCGAGGGGGCCGCGACCCCCGGGACCCCCGTGCCAGCCGGGTACCCAACGGGTCAGGACCCCCGTGCCCGGGCCAGGTATCCCCGGTGTAGCCCCGTTTCCTCCGTACCAGGACCGTGTACCCGCCAGGCTGGGACCCCCGTGCCCCCCAGGACCCCCCGTACCAGGGCCGTGTACCCCGCCAGGTCGGGCTCCGCGGGGTCCCCGCGCCGCTCCAGCAGCTTCAGCACCCGCGCCTCGTCCCCGTCCCGCGCCGCCGCCCAGATCCCTGCGGGCAGCGGGGCTGGGTCAGGCAGAGACCCCCGGGCCCCCCCCCGAGACCCTCAGTGCCCCGCCGGTACCGGTTCCCCAGCCCAGAGCTCCCCCGGTGCCCCCGGTACCGGTGCTGCAGCCCTGCCCAGAGTCCCCGGGTACCCCCCGGTACCCCAGCCCAGAGCCCCCCGAGCTCCCCCGGTACCGGCCCCCCGGAGCCCCCCGGACCCCGCTCGAAGTCCATCTCGGACAGGCTCTGGTGCACGCTGGGCACGGCCACCCGGCCCGGGCAGCACGGACCGGCCATCGCCACCCGCCCGGGGCAGCAAGGACCGGGCGGCGAGTGGCGACCACCGGCCATGGCCCCGCCGGGAGCGGGGGGACGGAGGAGACGGAAAGGGCCGAGCGAGGCCGGGGGGAGGCGGAGAAGGCCGAGGAAAGACGGAAAGGGCCGAAGGCAGACGGGGGGACGGAAAGGGCCGAACGAGGCCGGGAAGAGCCGAGGGGACACGGGAAATGCCGAGGGAAGGCGGAAAGGGCCGAGGAGGGATTGAAGGGCCGAGGAGACACGGAAAGGGCCGAAGTGGGAGGAAAGGAGACGGAAAAAGCCGAGTGAAGACGGAAAGGACCGAAAGTAGGCAGGAAGGGCCGAAGGGGAAGGGCCGAGAAGAGCCGAAGGGCCCCACGCCCTGGCCGTTGTGGCGCATGCGCACTTTCCACAGCCCCTTCCCCGCAGAGCGCCAGTCTCACCGCCAGGGGGCGCCAGCTGCCGCGCAGAGCCCAGCCCTGCCCCTCCCCCTGCTTCCCCCCCGGGGTCACCAACCCCCCGGGATGGGGACAGGGACACTCCCGGGATGGGGACAGGGACACCCCCGGGATGGGGACAGGGACACCCCTGCAGGGATTGGGGCACCAGGGAATTCCCTCCCCCCACTGTAGCTCCCACACCCCCGCAGCTGTGGGAACCCCCTGGCATCACCCCCTGACACTGCTGGGGTCACCCCGGAGCAATGGAGATCACAGGGGTCACACTCACGCTGTTATGGGGGTCCCAGAGCTTTCCCCCCCCATGGGGACCCTGGGCTCCCCCACCCTTCCAGCTATGGGGTCCCAGGGATTGTCCCCAGATACTCATGGGGTACCCCAGGCCCCCCTCCCCAGCTATGGGGTCCCAGGGCCCCCAGCCCCCCCCTCTATGGAGACCCAGGGATCATCCCCCCAATTACAGGGTCCCCAGGCCTCAACCCCCCCCAGCAATGGGGCTCCCAGGGTTCTCGTTTCCCCAGTTATGGGGTCCCAGAGCCCCCCGCGATATTGGGGTGCCCCAGGGCTCCCATCTCCCCCGTTCTGGGGTCCCCATGCCTCACGCCCCCAGCAGTCAGGTTCCCAGGGCTCCCCCTCCCCATGACAGGACTCCCAGGACTCCCCCAGCCCCATTTCCCACGGCCCGGCCACCCCCTGCCCCCGTTCCCAGCCCCGTCCCGTTTCCCGCAGCGTTCCCAGCCGCAGAGGCTCCCCGGGGATCCCCGCGCTGACCCCCAACATCCGGGGAGCCCCCCGCCTGGGAACGGCTCTGCTCTGCCCTTTTATAGCCGCACGGAGATTTTCCATGAGCTCAGCGGGGGGCACAGAGCCCCCCAGCCCGGCCGCTGCCCCCGCGGGCGCCGCTGTGCAGAGAGAGACAATTCCGGGTTTTTTCCAAGTCCTTTTATTATTAATATAAAAATACTCACGTATTTACAGCAAATAAATATATTTCGGTAACAAATAAATTACACTGGGGGGGGGTTATACAAAAGGGGAGGGGGTCGTGCAGGGGGGGGCAGGCGGGGGAGGGGACAAACGGCCAGGGCAGGGTGGGGACAGAGCCCTGGGAGGGGACACGGCGGGAGGGGGGGGAATAGAAAAGTTGTCAGGAAGAAAAACCCGATCGGTTCGGAAATGAGCCCAAAAAAACCTCCTGGGGTCGCTGCCCGCGGGGGACACGGGGGGACACAGGGCCCGGGGTGTCCCCAAGGTGTGTCCCGCCAGGGGGACTCGGTACCGAAGGCGGAGGTGGTGACCGGGAGCAGCTCCGGGGCCCAAGGCGGGCAGCGGCCCGGATGTGACATGGTGGCACCAGGGCAGGGCTGGGTGACAGAGCTGTCCCCAGGGTGGGTACCAGAGCCAGGGTGACAGGGCTGTCCCCAGGGCAGGTGCCAGGGTGACACTCCTGTCCCCAGGGTGGGTGTCCCATGCCCAAAGCAGATACCGGTGCCAGGGTGACACTCCTGTCCCCAAAGTGAGCGTCAGGGAACCCATCCTGTCCCCAAGGTGGGTCCCAGGGACAAAATGTCAGTCCTCAAAGTGGGCACTGGCTCTGGAGTGACACTCCGGTCCCCAAGGCAGTACTGGGGTGCCACTCCTGTCCCCGAGGCAGGTGCTGGGGTGACACTGCTGTCCTCAGGGTGGGTCCCAGTGCCAGTGCGGCAGTCCCCAAAGTGGGCACTGGCAATGGGGTGACACTCCGGTCCCCAAGGCAGTACTGGGGTGACACTCCTGTCCCCAGGGCAGTGGCTGTGCTGATATGTCCATCCCCAGCCAGGTGTCTGGTGCCCAGGCTGGCTGTCCCATGCCCAGTCCAGGTGTCCAGTGCCCAGTCTGGGTGTCTGGTGCCCGGGCCGGGTGCCCAGTCTGGGTGTCCAGTGCCCAGCCCGGTGCCCGGCTGAGGTAGCTGCGCTCACACGGACGACTCCTCGGGGTTGGAGTCGGGCAGTGGCTGGCGCTGCTGCAGCTTGCGCCGCAGCTCCTCGGCCAGGTCGGCGCAGGCCGGGCGCTCCTCGTGGCCCAGCGCCAGGCGGATGTAGCCGTTGGAGGCCGAGCCGCGCAGGGGGCCCAGGTGGATGCGGGTGGGCGAGTGCAGCGGCTGCCCGGGGATGGCGGCGGGCGGCGAGGCGGCGCCGGGGCCGCCGTTGCGGCAGCAGGCCGTGCCGGCCGTGCCCGCGTGGCCGGGCACGATCTTGAGCGAGCCGTCCGAGTAGTAGTAGCTGGAGGGGTCCCAGAGCTTCTCGTCCGAGTCGGAGGCGGCGCTGGGCACGAAGCGCGGGCTGGGCGGCTCCTTGGGCAGCTCGATGGGGTACACCAGCGTGCTCTCGATGGCCTTGGCGCCCTTGCCCAGCTCCTCGCGCAGGCGGCGCCACAGCGACAGCACGGCCAGCAGCAGCGCCAGGCACAGCGCGCCCAGGCACACGGCCAGCACCCACACCGCGCCCGCGCCGTCCGGCGCCGCCCGCGTCTCCAGCGGGGATCCCGGGCCGGGCAGCACGGCCACGCGGTACTCCTGGGCGGGCAGGCGGGCGCCCTGCTCCTCGGCCAGGCAGCGGTAGGTGCCGCTGTGCTGAGCGCCCGCGCCGGGCACCACCAGCGCCCGCAGCCGCGCCTCGCCCAGCACCAGCACCTGCTCGGACGCCAGCGCCCGGCCCTCGAACGTCCACAGCGCCCGTGCCAGGTTGGAGCCCAGGCGGCACGTCAGCACCAGGTCTGTGCCCGCCACCACCGTCACGTTCTTGGGCGTCAGCGGCCCTAGGGGACAGCGGGTCAGTGGGTGAGGTGGGGTGGGATAATGGGATGGGATGGGATGGGATGGGATGGGATGGGATGAAGTGGGATCCATGGGATGGGATGGGATGGGATGGAGCCATCTGGCACCGGGAGAGGCTCACCTTGCTGGGCCACCTGTGGCACGGAGCAGGCGCCTGTGTCGGAGCTCAGCACGTCCTGCACCAGGTGGGACCTGCAGGACAAGGGCAGAGTGAGGTGTGCCCTTGTGGTGTCCCCTGCCCAGGGAGCCCTGCACCCACAGGATGTCCTGAGCAGGAAGGAACCCACAGGATCACTGATCCAACCCCTGGCCCTGCACTGACACCCCAAAATCCCACCCTGTGCATCCCTGGGGTGTCCAAACACTCACGGAGCTCTGGCAGATTTGGGAATGTCACCATTCCCTAGGGAGCCTGGTCAGTGCCCAGCACCCTCTGCGGGAAGAACCTTCCCCAAAATCCACCCTAAACCCCCCGGCACAGTCCCAGCCATTCCCTGGGAGCTGTCCCTGTCCCGGCCAGCCCCGCTGTCCCCACGTCCCGTACCCGTTGGTGCCATCGGTGGGGACGCAGGCGCTGCCGTTGCGGCTCCAGGCGCAGTAGGGATCCCGTGCCAGGACACAGTCGGTGCAGGACTGGTAACGCCCGCAGTCGGCCAGGGGCAGCTGTGCCACCTGCAGCCGCGAGCCGGCAAACAGCAGCTTCTGTGGGGGGACAGGTGAGTGACACCATGGGGACATTGGGTGGGTGTCCAGCTTCTGATGGACAGAGGTGAGTGACACCGCAGGGACACTGCCACCCCCTGCCCCAACAGCAGCTTCTGCGGGGGTGGGACAGGTGAGTGACACCGCGAGGACACTGTGGGGACACTGCCACTGCAACCCCCTGCCCCAACAGCAGCTTCTCAAGGGGGACACAGTGAGTGACACTGTGGGGACACTGCCACCACCATCCCCTGCCCCAAACAGCAGCGTCTGCCGGGGTGGGGACAAGTGAGTGACACTATGGGGACACTGGGGGGACACTGCCACCACCACGCCCTGCCCCAACAGCAGCTCCCGCAGGGCAGGGAGTGGCTGGGTGACCCCACGGTGACCCCATGGTGACACCGGTGCCACCACCGCCCCTGCACGCTCACCTTGGTGGCTGCCAGCACCAGGCTCTCCACAGGCTGCGCTGGCTCGAACACCTGCAGCTCCTCCACCAGGTGGATGTGGCTGCCCAGGTCCAGTGCCTTGTGCACCCAGCCATCACCTGTGGGGACAGGGGACATTCAGGGATGGGGCCACCCTGGCCACTGTCCCCATGGTGCCCTGTGCCCTTGGCACCCTGTCTCCTCACTGCCCTGTCCCTCAGTCCCTGTCCCCTCAGTCCTCATCCCCTTGGTCCCCATCCTGTCCCCTTGGTCCCTGTGTCACCTGTTCCGATGAAGAGCACCTCATAGATGGCCCCGTTCCAGCCCTGCCACGCGGACCCTGTCCCCTCAGTCCCTGTCCCCTGGTCTCTGTCCTCACAGCACCCTGTCCCCTGTCCCCTCAGTGCCCAGTTCCCTTGGTCCCTGTCCCATTAGTGCCCTGTCCCATCAGTGCCCTGTCCCCTCAGTCCCTGGGTCACCTGTTCCGATGAACAGCACCTTCTAGACAGCCCTGTCCAGCCTTGCCACTCGGTCTCTGTCCTCTCAGTGCCCTGTCCCCTCACTGCCCTGTCCCCTGGTCCCTGTCCCCTCAGTCCCCATCCCATCCCCTGTCCCCTGAGTGTCACCTGTTCCGATGAAGAGCACCTCGTAGACAGCCCCGTCCAGCCCAGCCACGCGATCCACCACGAGCTGGGTGAAGTTGGCGTCCTTCTTGAGCAGCAGCGGGCGGCCGTGCTGGGGCGGCACCGCCTCGTCCATCAGCGGGTGCTTCTTGGCGAAGTTCAGCGTGTTGTCCGGCAGCTCCAGCGAGCTGGCAAAGCCGTTCTGGCGGTGCCAGTCCGTGATGCACTGCGGGGCAGGGGGCATGGTCAGGGCATGGGGGGCACAGGGCATGGCCAGGGTGTGGGGGCATTGTCAGGGCATGGAGGGCATGGTCAGGGTGTGGGGGGCATGGGGCAGAGGACACCGTCAGGGCACAGGGCATGGTCAGGGTGTGGGGGGCACGAGGCATGGTCAGGGTGTGGAGGGCACAGGGCACAGGACACCGTCAGGGCACAGGGCATGGTCAGGGTGTGGAGGGCATGGTCAGGGTGTGGGGGACACGGGCACAGTCAGGGTGTGGGGGGCACAGGGTGGATCCCAGTCCTGCTTAGGAGGGCACGGGGATGGATCCCAAATCCTCTCAGGAGGCACAGATGGACCCCAAACCCTCAGAGGGCACCGCCAGCCCCATAGACAAACCACAATCCCTCAGAGGGCACCACCAGCCCCCACATATGGATCCCAATCCCTCAGAGGGCACTGCCAACCCCACAGATGGATCCCAATCCCTCAGAGGGCACCGCCAGCCCCACAGACAGCCCCACCCACCCCACAGCCATTCCCAGTGCCCACACTCACCGCGCCAGGCCGGGGGCTGGGCACCTCGTCCGAGTAGCGTCCCCATTTCTGCGCCTGCTCCCGGTACTCCTTGTAGGGCCCCTCGAAGGCCTTCTTCACCTCCAGGATGTGGTAGCGGCAGATGGCAGACACGTCCACGTCCCCCCTGTGGGCACACAGGGGTTGGTGACAGCCACCACCCCATCCCAGTGTCCTGGTGCTCCTGAGAGGGCTTGGGATCTCATCCCACCCCCAGGACAGGGCACCATGGTGACCAATGGCACTGGGACACGGCCACCATGGGCAGCAGGGCATGGCCACCATGGTGATCATGGGCACTGGGACAAGGCCACCATGGGCACAGGGACAGGGATGCTGTGGTGACCATGGGCACAGGGACAGGGCAACCATGGTGGCAATGGGCACAAGGACAGGGTCACTGCAGCCACCATGGGCACCAGGACAGGATTGCCATGGTGACCATGGGTACTGGGACAAGGCCACCATGGGCACCAGGACAGGGCTGCTGCAGCCACCATGAACACCAGGACATGGGCACTGCAGACACCATGGGCACAGGGACAAAACCACCATAGGGACAGGGTCACTGTGGGCACCACAGGCACCAGGACAAGGCCACCATGGCCATCAGGACAAGGCCACCACGGACACCAGAAAACGGCCACCAGGGCAGCAGGGCACTGACCAGCGGGCGCGGAAGACGCCGAAGAAGGCGGTGTCCTGCCAGCGCTGCCCGCGCAGGGTGAACACGGCCTGCAGGCGGTTGAAGTGCAGCTGCTGCTCCGGCGCCGAGCACAGCAGCCGCGCCTTCAGGAACGTCGTCCACTTCTTCTGCAGCGTCCGCGCGCCGCCCACGTCCCCCTGCGGGCACAGCGACAGCGGGGTCACCGGGGACACCGGGATAGGGCCATCGGGGTGACCAGGGACACTGGGATATGGCCATTGTGGTGATCAGGGACACTGGGACACAGCCACTGTGGGCGCTGGGACAGGGCCACCGTGGTGACCAGGACAGGGCCACCATAGGCACCAGGACAGAGCCACTGTGGGCACCAGGACAGGGCCATCGCAGGCACCAGGGCAAGGCCATCACGGCCACCATGCGCACAGGGACAGGGCCACCATAGGGCACCAGGACACAGCCACCATAATCACCACGGGCACTGGGAGAGGGCCACCATGGGCACCATGACAAGGCCACCACAGGCACCAGGACAGGGCCACCATAGGCACCGGGGCAAGGCCACCATGGTCACCCCATGGCAAAAGCCCCAGCAGTGGGGGGCAGTGGTGGGGAAAATGAATTCCAGCATCCCTGTGCCCATGAGTGGCATGTGCTGGAAGGTTCTGGAAACCAGGACTGGTGCCAGAACAGAGGGATCAAAGAAAGCCCATGGATGGAAGAGATTGTGATAGTAATAATAGTAACAATAATAATAGTAATAATTATTATAATAATATAATAACTGAAACACAAATAGAAATGCAATCATTCCATACCCATCCCCTGCTGGGTTGGTGCTGGGGGTGCATCGAGTTGGCCAACCCCACACACCCAGCACCAAAGCCATGTCAGCTTCCTACCCCACCAAAGGCTCAGGGCGTGTCCCTGCCAGCTCCCCAGTGTACCCAGGTATCCCCAGGTGTCCCCAGTGTCCCCATACCTTGCAGACCCGTGCCACACGAGCCACCAGCTGCTCGGCATAGCAGTCGTACTCGACGGCGCGCTCGCTGAAGAAGAAGTAGACCTTGTCGTCGTCGCCGGTGCTGCTGCCCGCGCTCTCGGGCACGAAGGCTGACGCCACAAAGTGGGGCTCTGCAAGACCACCGTGCCGTCAGCCCCGTCCCCTGCCTGTCCCCTGTCCCTGTCCCTGTCCCCGTGCCCACCGTTGAGCCAGGAGGTGAGGTACTCGGTCTTCATGGAGTAGTGCGGGCCCAGGTTGCGCAGGATGACGGGCTCCGTGCCCAGGAAGTTGTTGAAGGTGGCAGAGTAGAGCTCGCCGTCTGTGACAAGGGGGTTTAGGGGTTTAGGGGGGGGTGGGGGGCACAGGGACACCCCCCAGGGCTCCAGCGGTGTCACCTACCCACAATGAGCCCGGTGTGGCCCTTGGTGGGGTCGTAGGGGCACTTCCCTTTGCCGTCCTCAAATGCCACCTGGTCCAGGGTGAAGCCGGACAGCTCCTGGGGGCACAGGGGTGGGTTGGGGTCCCAAACCCTTCCTAGTTCATGTCCCCCCACACCCAGAGCAGCCCTGGGCACAGGGACAGCCCCCTGGGTGACCCTCCTGGGCACAGGGACACTCCTGGTGCACTCTCTTGGGCATAGGGACACCTCTGGATGAGGGACAGGGACACCCTGGGTGATCCTTCTGGGACAGGGATGGTCATGAACTGTGGCTAGCACAGGTTCTTCCCGTGGGAACATTTTGCTATATTTCATAAACAAGATAAAGTTTGGATGTTTTGCAAACAGTTTCTCCGGATTGAGTGAGTTCGGGCCTGGCCAATTGTGCCTAGGGGGAGGTCTCGGGCTGACCAATCTGAGGCACTTCTGTAAACTCTATATATATGAAATTCAAAACAATAAAGTGCTTTTCTTCTCTCTTCGCTTGTCTGAGAACTTCGGTCAGTCCTCAGCTAGCCGCTCAACAGCGACAATAAACAACCCATTAAAGGGACAAGGACACCCTTAGACTACTCCTCTGGACACAGGGACATCCCCCAGCTGATCCTTCTGCAGCAGGGATGTCCCTGGATGAGCCGTTAAGGGGACAGGGACACCACTAAATGATGCTCCCAGGGACAAGGACATCCCTGGATCACCTTCCTGATGACAGGGACACCCCTGGCTGATGCTCCCAGGGACAGGGACACCTCTAGATAACCCATTATGGGGGCAAGGACACCCATCCATGATCCTCCTGGACATGGGGACACTCCTGGATGACTCATTCTGGAGACAGGGACATCCCTGGATGATACTCCTGGGAACAGGGACACCCCTGGACCACCCTCCTGGGAACAGACACCCCTGGGTGACTCATTCTGGGGACAGGGACATCCTTGGGTGACACTCCTGGGAACAGGGACCCTTGGATGGTGCTCCTGGGGACAGGGACACCACCAGATGATCCCTTATGGGGACAAGGACACCCCTGGACCACTCTGGACACAGGGACTCCTCCCAGATGACCCATCTGGGCCACCCCAACACCACCCCAAGGGCACAGGAGACACCCCCAGGCCTCCCTCACAGACACAAAACCACGCCCTGCACACAGGGACACGCCAAATGCCACCCGCGTGGACAGGGACACCCCGCAGGGACACTCCTGGGCCTCATCCCCTGGGGACAGGGGGGAAGCCAGAGTCCCCGCAGGTTTTGGGGTCCCCACTCACGATGTAGGTGCACTTGGGCTGGAAGGCGTAGGTGCCACAGGCATAGAGGTGGGAGCTGTTGTAGCTCTGCAGGAAGCGCACGTAGTTGAAGCAGTCAGTCTGGGAGGGGACAGAGGGGACATTCAGGGGGTGACAACACACGGGGAGACACCCCTGGGTGCCCCAAACCCCCCACAGCACCCATGAGTGACCAACCCACCTGGTTGTTCTTGCCCTTCTGTACGCACTCCGCTTTCTTCTCCAGGGGGGCCTCCCACGAGATCTGGGGGTGACAAAGGGTCAGGGGCTGGGATGTCACCCTCACCCCAAATCCCCCCGTTCAGGGTGTCCCGGGGTCTCACCGCCGCCTTGAGCTCCACGGTGCCAGTGGCCAGGGCGAACACGGCCTCACGGGCACCCACGTACAGCAGCGCCTCGGCCTCGTCCAGCGTCAGCGTCAGGTAGTGCGACACCCCGCCCTGCGAGAAGCGCTTGGCCGCGTCCTGCAGCTCTGCGGGGACATGGGACACCGCGCTGGGACACCACAGCTCTGCGGGGACGCGGGGCTGGGACACCACAGCATCCCCTGGCCCCACTGGATCCCATCCCACAGCTCTGTGGGGACACGGGGCTGGGACACCACAGCATCCTCTGTCCCCACTGGATCCCATCCCACAGCTCTGTGGGGACATGGGGACAGCAGGCTGGGACCCCGCAGTACCCTTCACTCCCACCAGACCCTGTCCCACAGCTCTGTGGGGACTGGGGGACACTGGGCTGAGACCCCCAAACAGCTCTGTGGGGACACAGGGACACCGGGCTGGGACACCACAGCACCCTCCAGCCCCACCAGACCCCATCCTGCAGCTCTGTGGGAACACAGGGCTGGGATCCCCACCCGCAGCTCTGTGGGGACACTGGGCTGAGACCCCCCCCCCCAACTCTGTGGGGACATGGGGACACTGATCTGGGACCCCCACCCACAGCTCCATGGGGACACCAGGAGGCCAGGACCCCTGCTCCCCCCCGCCCCCGCTGCCCCCCCAGAGCCCCCCCGGAGCCCCCCGGCCCTGTGGCACACAAAGGGCTCTTTGTCACCGGCGGCGCCGGGCGAACACAGTGGCCTTTGCAGGGACCCCGCGGCCCCCCCGCGCCCCCCGCGCCCCCCCGGCCACCCCCGGGCCCTGCAGAAAGGAGCCATTGACGGGACAGAGCCAGGGCCCCCGGGCAGGGACAGGGACAGGGGCTGGCACGGCACGGGGGCGGCACGGGGACGGCACGGGGACAGCGGCACGGCACGGGGTGGGGGACCTGGGTGTGGGGACAAGGGACACGGCATGGGGACAGTGGCACAGTAAAGAGGTGGGGGTCCTGGGCACAGGGACAAGGGACAGTGCACAGGGACAGTGGCACAGTAAAGGGGTGAGAGTCCTGGGTGTGGGGACAAGGGACACTACACAGTAAAGGGGTGGGGGACCTGGGCACAGGGACAGGGACGCTGCACAGGGACAGTGGCAGAGTAAAAGGGTGGAAGTTCCGGGCATGGGGACAAGGGACACTTCACAGGGACAGTGACACAGCAAAGGGGTGGGGGTCCTGGGCATGGGGACAGTGGACATGGCAGAGGAGTGGGGATCCCAGGAGACAAGGATGGGGACAAAGGACACAGCATGGAGACAGTGACACAGTCAAACGCTGGAGGTTCTGGGCGTGGGGACAAGGGACACAGGACAGGGACAGTGGCACGGCAGAAGGGTGGGGGTCCCAGATGTGGAGACAGTGACATAGCACAGCAAAAGGGTGGGGACAGGGGACATGGCACAGGGACAGCATGGGGACAGTGGCACAGTGAAGGGACCAAAGGCTCAGGCACAGGACACTGGCATGGGGTAGGGTCTGGCATCAGGACAGGGGACACTGGCACAGAACAGGGATAGATGACAGGGGGTATTGCCACCAGACGGGGACAGAGGAATGTGGCACAGCACGGGGACACAGGGCATGGCACAGGGACAGGGACGCTGGAGCTGGCACGGCACAGGGACACAGGGCACAGCAGATGGGGACACAGGGTGACAGCACGTGGCAGGGACAGAGGCTGTTGGCATGGGAGAAGGATGGAATCCTAGAGTGCTGGCAGGGCAGGGGGACACAGCACAGGAATGGGACAAGGGACATGACACAGGGATGGGACAAGGGACATGGCACAGGGATGGGACAGGGGACATGGCACAGGGATGGGGACAGGGCACAGAGTACAGGGATACGGACAGGGGACACGGCACAGGCATGGGACAGGGGACATGGCAGAGAGATGGGGATGGGGACGTGGCACAGAGATGGGACAGGGGACACGGCACAGGGATGGAGACCTCAGGCAGTGGCACAGGACTGGGATACAAAGCAGTGTCCCTGGGCATCCCCCCTGTGCCCCCACAGACCCCCAGTTTTGGGGACACCCACCCTTCCCCACAGTGCTGACAAGCCTTGGGGAGGGGGGTCAAAAGCCACCCGAGGTGGTGACAACAGCCACCGCCATGTCACCCCACTGTGAACGAGGGACACAACCAACACTCCCACCCTGTGTACCTCAGTTCCCCGCTGTCCCCGAGCCCCTGGGTGTGTCCCCGGTACTCACCCGCGTAGGGGACAGTTCTCCTGGGCACGGCGCTCCACGAGGCCCCCGGGCTGGTGGCAGCGGCGGCGGCAGCGGCGGCGAGGGCCAGCAGCGAGGCGAGGGCCAGCGGCCGGCCGGGGGCCATGGCGGCGGGGCGGGGGGGACAGCGCGGGGTCCCTGGGGGGTCACACGGCCCCGTTAGGGCGGCGGCGGCGTCACGCGGGCGGCGCGGGGACAAGGCGGCATTGAGGAGCGCGTCACGAGGTGGGGGCATCCCGCACAGTCCCGGGGGTGTCCCGAGCCTGCCCCGCCCCGGGGGGAGCCCACGGAACGGGAAACGGGCCTGGCCGCTGCCCGCACCCCCCGCGTCCTGCCCGGGACCCCCGGTGCCCCGGGGCTGCCCCCGCCGTGCCCCCGCGCCCGGCCGGGCAGGATGCGGCCGGGAATTGTTCTGCCCTGCCCGGCGGGAAGCAGGAAGTTGGGGGGGCCCGGGGGGCCCCGCGCCGCTCGGGAAGGATTTCCGGGAGGGTGGGGGGACGGGAACGGGCGTGGGAATGGGGGACACCCCGGCGGGGCTTCCTGGGGCAGGGCGGGGGGCCACAGTGCCACGGGCACAGCTGAGGTGGCATGGGCACATCTGGGGTGCTATGGGCACAGCTGGGGTGGCATGGGCACATCTGGGGTGTCACGGGCACAGCTGGAGTGTCACTGGCACAGCTGGAGTGCCGCTGGCATGGGCAGGGTGGGATGGTTCTGGCCAGAGTGACATGGGCACAGCTGGGGTGTCACAAGCACAGCTGGGGTGCCATAGACACACCGGGGGTACCACAGGCACATCTGGGGTGTCACGGGCACAGCTGGGGTGTCATTGGCACGGGCAGGGTGGGACAGTCCTGACCAGAGCACCAGGGGCAAAGAGGGGGTGCCGTGGGGATCAGTTGGGGTGTAACAGGGAATAATGGAGTGCCCCGGGCATGGCTGGGGTGCAACAAGGAGAGATGGGGTGCCCTGGGCAAAGGTGGGGTGCCCTAGCCATGGCCAAAGTGCCACAGGCACAGCTGGGGTGCCCTGGGCATGGTCAAGCTGCAACAAGCAAATCTGGGGTGGCGTGGGCCCAGCTGGGGTGCCACAGGCAAAACTGGGGTGCCACAGGGAGAGTTGGGGTGCCATGGGGAGAGCCAGGGTCACACAGGCAAAGATGGGGTGTCATGGGCATGGCCAGGGTGCCACGGGCACAGTTGGGGTACCATGAGCACAGTCACCGTGCAACAGGCAAATCTGGGGTGCCACAGGCACAGCTGGGGTGCCACGGGCACGGTCAGGGCACAACGGGCAAATCTGGGGTGCCACAGTCACAGCTGGGGTGCCCTGGGCACATCTGAGGTGCCACAGGAATGGCCACAGCGCCGTGAGCACGGCCAGGGCTCAACAGGCACAGCTGGGGTGCAACAGGCACAGGCACGGGGACAAAAGCACAGCGAGGGTGCCACAAGCCACGGCCACGGCCAGGCTGTCCTGGGCACAGCTGGGGTGCCAGGGGCAGGGCCGGGGTGCCCAAAGCGGGGACAGGCACCCTCAGGGGACAGCGGGCAGCACAGGTCACCGCGGTCCCCGGGGCTGGTGCCGGACACCCGGGGGTGCCACGGGGGCCTGGGGTGCCACGGCCCCGCAGCGCTGCCATCCCGGCCGGGGGTCCCCACACCGGTCCCATCCCGGGGTCCCCACGACGCTGCCCTCCCACCCGGTGTCCCCACGGCCCCCCCGGCGCCCCCCGCTCCCCCGTTGCTCGTACCGGGGGGATTCCCGGTGCACCGGCGGATCCGAGCGGCGCTGGGGGCGGGGGGATTCCGGCCCCCCCATCCGCGGCGGGGGAGCCGGCGGCGATCCCCGGTACCGGGAGGAACAAAGCGCCTCCCCCTCCTCCTCCCGCCCCCGCGGCTCCGCCACAACAATACCGGGGCGGGGCGGGGCGGGGGGCCGGCCCGGCGCGGGGGGCCCGCACTCACCTCGGGGCGCGGCGGCGGCGGCGGCGGCGGGGCGGGAGGCGGCCGTGAGGGGCGGGGGGGCCCAGGGGGGCCCGGGCGGCGCGGCGGGCGGCGGGAAGCGGCGGCGCGGGGCGGGCGGCCCGGCGGGGCCCGGGCGGGGCTGCGGAGGGAGGCGGCGGCGCGGGGCGGGGGCCCGGGGGCGCGGGGGGCCCGGCCGGGGCGCGGGAGGCGGGAGCGGCCGTGAGGGGCGGCGGCGGGAGCGCGCCGCGCGGCTCCGCGGGGCTCCGCCCCGTGCGTGACGTCACGGCCCTGAGGGGAGGGGGCGCGGGTCGGGTCGGGTCAGATCGGAACCGCTCGGGTCGGGTCGGGTCAGATCGGAACCGCTCGGGTCTGCTCCCGTGGGATCGGAACCGTTCGGGATCGCTCGGGTCTAGTCGGAACCGCTCGGATCTAGTCGGAACCGGGTCCAGTCAGAACCGCATCCGCTCGGAACTGCTCGGCTCAGATCGGCGCAGAACCAGTCGGATCTTACTGGGACCAGTGGGTGGGCTCAAGCCAGCTCAGCCCAGTCCGGCTCAGCTGGGTTCGGGCCGGATCCAGAACCAGTCACCCCAGCTCAGCCCAGCCCGGCTCAGCTCGGTCCGGGCTGGATCCAGAACCAGTCACCCCAGCTCAGCCCAGCCCGGCTCAGCTCGGTCCGGGCTGGATCCAGAACCAGTCACCCCAGCTCAGCCCAGCCCGGCTCAGCTCGGTCCGGGCCGGATCTAGAACTAGTCACCCCAGCTCAGCCCAGCCCGGCTCAGCTCGGTCCGGGCCGGATCCAGAACCAGTCACCCCAGCTCAGCTCAGCTGGCCTTAGCTCAACCCAGCTCGGATCAGAACCAGCTGGGCCATATTGGAACCGGCTGGCTCAGCCCGGCTCAGTTCAGCTCAGTTCACGTTGGATCAGAACCAGTAGGAGCATGTCTGGAACCAGTCAGCTCAGTTCAGCCGGGCTCAGCTCAGCCTGCTTTGTGTTGGATCAGAACCAGTTGGCTCACCTCAGATTGGCTCAGATTGCATTGGAACCAGTTGGGCCCAACTGGAACCAGTCAGCTTGGCTTAGCTTGGGCCAGAACCAGCAGGCTTAGCTCAGCTTGGTTCGGCTCAGCTTGGCTTGGCTTAACCCTGCCCCACTCAGCCTGGGCCTGGCTCAGCCCAGCTCAGCCCACTTCAGCCCCACTGGCCTGGCTCAGCTCAGCCAGGCTCAGCCCAGTTCTTGGTTTGGCCCAGTTTGGGGTGTCCTGGTTGGGCTCAGTCCAGTTCCGGCCACTGTAACCAGTCTCAGCTCAGCCCTGTTCAGCTCCACTCGCCTGGCTCGGCTCAGCTCAGCTTGGTTTTACTCAGCCCAGTTTGGCTCAACTCATCCCAGTTCAGCCCAGCTTGGCCAGTCTCAGCTCGGCCCAGCTGATCCCAGTTCAGTCCAGTTCAGCCAGTCCCAGCCCAGCTGAGGTTTTGGGGTGTCCATGGCCCTGCTGCCCAGGGTGAGGGGGGACACCCCAGGATTTGGGACAGCGTCCCCCTTTCCTCCCACAGCTGGGGCAGAGGGGCACCCTGGCACCTCCTGCTCCAGCTGTGTCAGATGACCCTGGGGACACAGGGGGTCAGGGACACGGCGGGACCCCCTGTGCCCGTCACCCACCTCCGTGCCCCTCCCCTGTGCCACTCCCGGCGCCACTCCCGTGCAATTCCCGGTGCAACCCCCGGTGCAATTCCTGGTGCCATTCCCGGTGCCATTCCCAGTGCCACCCCCGGTGCCATTCCCGGTGCCATTCGTAGTGCCACCCTCGGTGCCGTTCCCGGTGCCAGCAGCCGGATCCCGCCTCCTTTGTGCGGGAGCACCCGGCCGGAATTAACGGAATTAGCGCTGCCCCATCCCGGCGCTGGCACGGGGCCGCGGGGCTGGGCCAGTCCTGGCGCCTGCTTTCCGGGGCCACCGGGCACCCGCGGCCAGCCGGACACGGCACCGGGCACCGAGAGGCTGTCCCGGCTGGCACTGCCCGGGGCACCAGCCCGGGATACCTGGCTGGGAATGCCCAGGATACCTGGCCAGGAATCCTGCCCGGAGTCCATGCCTGGGATCCCTGCCTGGGAATCCTGTGCAGGATATCTGCCCAGGAATCCTGCCCAGGGTCCCTGCCTGGGATACCTGCCCAGGATACGTTCCCAGGATATCTGTCTGGAATACCTGCACAGGAATCCTGCTGGGGGTCCATACCTGCCTGGGATATCTGACCAGGAATCCTATCCGGGATCCATACCTGGGGGTCCCAGCCTGGGATAACCGACAGGGATCCATGCCCAGGGTCCACACCTGGGATATTGGACCAGGAATCCTACCCGGGGTCCATGCCTGGGATCCCTGCCTAGGAATCCTGCCTGGGATATTTGTCCAGCCTTGTCCCTATCCCTGTATCCTTCCCGGAATACCTGCCTGGAATACCTGCCCGAAGTCCCTGTCCAGCACACCTGACCAGAAATCCTTCAGGGTCCTGCCCAGGGTCCCTGTCCCGGCGAGGCCGAGGAAGGAGAAGAGGACAAACCCAGGTGGCACCACCGGTGTGGCAGCACAGCCGTGTCACCTCCAGGGACAGGACAAGGTGCCCTGTCCCCGAGGAGCCGCGTGGTGCCATCCATGGCCGGGCTGGCACAGCCGGCAGGCACTGCTCCAGGCACTGGCATCGCGCTCGGGTAATTAACGGGGCAGAGATAATGAGGGCGCAGCGGGCACGCTCAGCGGGCACTTCAGCGGGCAGATGGCACCGAGCTTTGTCCCCGGGGCCAGTGCAGCGGTGGCACCGGGGTGAGAGAGGCTCTGCCCATGTCCCCTGTCACCCCTGTCTCCCCTGTCACCCTGAGATGCCCAGGGACCCCCAATGCCCGGGGACCCCCCTATGCCTAGGGGACATCCCGATGTTTAGGGACTTCCTGGTGCCCAGGGATACCCCAATCCCCGATGCCCAGGGACCCCTCGATGTCCAGGAACCCCTCAGTGCCCAGCGACCCCTCACTGCCCAGGGACCCCTCAATCCCTGTGGGGACAGTGTGGGGGTGATCAGGGCCCCCCTTGGAGCACAGGGAGGGCCCTGGGGGCAATGTGGGGGTGACCAGAGCCCATCTTGAGGCACAGAGAGGTCCATGGGGGAGTTCTGGGGTGACCAGGGTCTCCACTGGCACTCAGGAAGGTCCATAGGGACAATTCGGAGGTGACCAGCATCCCCACTAGGGCACAGGGAGGTCCATGGGGACAATTTGGAGGTGACCAGGGTCCCCCCTGTGGCACACCAAGGTCCATAGGGACAACTCGGAGGTGATCAGTGTCCCCTCTGGTGCACAGGGAAGTACATAGGGATAATTTGGGGGTGAACAGTGTCCCCTCTGGGGCACAGGGAGCTCCACGGGGACAATTCGAGGCCAGCGAGGCCCTCTTTGGGCCACCACGTGTCGCCTCCCCAGGAAGGGGCGTGGCCCAGTGTCGGGGGCGTGACCCACGGACAAACAGCCAATAGGAGGCGGCGGAGGCTGCGCAAACCACGCCCCCTCATCCGCCCCGCCGCGTTCAACCCCCGCGGCGCTCAAACGTCAATCAAAGCGTGGCGGGAGGGCGGCTGAGCCAATCACAAGCAGCTCTCCGCGCGGAGGGCGGGACTTAAATGACACCAACCAATCACAGCGGGGTGGGCGGGGCCCCGCTGGCGCCGCGCATTCCGGGTCGCGCCGCTGTTTCCGGTTCCCGCGGAAGTTCCGGCGCTCGCGGTCCCGGTGCGGCGGCGGCGCGGCCTGCTCCGCTCCTGCTCCCGGCTGCCTTCCCGGGCCCGGCGCAGCCATGGCGGACGTGACCGCCCGCAGCCTGCAGTACGAGTACAAGGCGGTGAGTGCGGGCCCGGTGCCCTGAACCCTTCCCGTTACCGGGAAGCCCCGCGGCGCTCTCCAACCCCAGTCCGGTGCCCTGAACCCCTCCCGGTACCGGGAATCCCCCCGGCGCTCTCCAGCCCCGACCCCGTGCCCTTACCTGGCTCCCGCCGGTACCCTGAGCATCTCTCCGGTACCGTGAATTCCCCTCAGTGAACCCCCCACCCCCTCAGGCCCGTTTCGGGACCCGCAGCTCTCCTCAGCCTCACGTTGGGGTTTCTCTGAGCCCCCAGCCCCATTTCGGTACCCCCAGTCTGGTTTGGGATTCCCCAGCCTCCCCTCAGCCCCATTGCAGGACCCTTGGACCCCTACCAGCCTTAATTTGGGGTTCACAGATCCCCCCCAGTTCCATTGTGGGATTCCCTGACTCCCCTCAGTCTCCCTGTGGGACCCTCAGCCCGCTCTCCGTCCCATTTCGGGAGCAATTTCAGGATTCCCGTCCCTGCTGGGACCCCCCTGACCCCCCAGCCCCATTTCAGCACCCCCAGACCCCTCTCAGGGCCCCCAGCCCCATTTCAGGACCTCCGGACCCCTCTCAGCCCCAGTTCAGGACTCCTGAATCCCCCCAGCCCCATTTCAGGACCCCCAGACTCCCCTCAGGACTCTCTAGTCCCCATTTTGTAACGCCATAATCCCTCTCAGCCCAAATTTAGGACCCCTCGGATCCTTTCCAGACTCATTTTAGGACCCTCAGGACCCTCTAGTCCCCCTTTTAGGACCTCCAGACCACCCCCAGCCCCATTTCAGTACCCACAGACTCCCTTCAGGACTCTCTAGTCCCCATTTTGGGGCCCCTGAACCTCTCTCAGCCCCAGTTTAGGACCCCTCAGACACTCCCTAGCCCCATTTCAGGACCCCCAGCCTCCCTTCTGGACCCTCTAGTCCCCATTTTGTAATCCCATAACCCCTCTCAGCTCCAGTTTAGGACCCCACAGCCCCCTCCCAGCCCCATTTCACCACCCCCAAACCCCTCTCAGCCCCAATTCAAGACCCCTCAGACCCCCTCAGCCCCATTTCAGTGCCCCCAGATCCCCCTCAGGACCCTCTAGTCCCCATTTCAGGACCCCATAACCCCTCTCAGCCCCAATTTAGGACCCCATAGGTTTCCCCCAGCCCCATTTCCAGCCTCCCACCCCACTCCCCGTGCCCCCCTGCCCCGTGTCTCACCCCCGTTCCCGTTGTTCCCAGAACTCCAACCTCGTGCTGCAAGCTGACCGCTCCCTGATTGACCGGACACGGCGCGATGAGCCCACGGGAGAGGTGCTGTCCCTGGTGGGCAAGCTGGAGGGAACCCGCATGGGGGACAAGGCCCAGAGGACAAAACCCCAGATGCAGGAGGAGAGGAGGGCAAAGTGAGTGGAAAGCTGGGAATTCTGTCCTGGGATAATGGGGGTGGGATCTGGGGAAACTGGAGGGAACCAAACCCCAAATGCAGGAGAGAAGGGCCAAGTGAGTGGGGATTGAGAATTATATCCTGGGATAGCAGGGTGGGAGTTGGGGAACTGGGAATTCTGTTCTGGGAGAACAGGGTGGGATTTGGGGAAACTGGGAAGTTATTCCAAAGGAGCAAACCCCAAAGGCAGGAGGAGAGAATGACCAAGTGAGTGAGGGGAACGGGGAATTTCTTCCTGGGATAACAGTGTGGGATTTGGGAAGCTGGAGGGAACCCACATGGGGGACAAGGGGCAGAGGACAAAGCCCCAAATGCAGGAGGAGAGGAGGGCCAAGTGAGTGGGGATTGGGAATTCTGTCCTGGGATAACAGGGTGGGAGTTGGGGAACTGGGAATTCCATTCTGGGATAGTGGGGTGGGGTTTGGGGAGCAGGGAATTGCATCCTGGGATAATGGGGTGGGATGTTGGAAATGGGGAAGTTATCCCAGAGGAGAAAACCCCAAATGCAGGAGGAGAGAATGGCCAAGTGAGTGAGGAGAACTTGGAATTTTTTGCTGGGGTAACAGGGTGGGGTTTGGGAAGCTGGAGGGAACCCGCATGGGGGACAAGGTGCAGAGGACAAAACCCCAAATGCAGGAGGAGAGGAGGGCAAAGTGAGTGGGGATTGGGAATTATATCCTGGGATGATGGGGTGGGAGTTGGGGAATTGGGAATTCCATGCCAGGATAGCAGGGTGGGATTTAGGGAAGTGGGAATGCCATCCTGGGATAGCAGGGATGTTGGAAATAGGAAAGTTATTCCAGAGGAGAAAACCCCAAATGCAGGAGGAGAGAAGGGCTAAGAGAGTGGAGATTGGGAATTCCATCCTGGGATAGCAGGGTGGGATGTTGGAAACAGGAAAGTTATTGCAGAGGAACAAATCCCAGATGAAGGAGGAGAGGAGGGCAAAGTGAGTGGGAAACTCAGAATTCTGTCCTGGGATAGCAGGGTGGGATTTGGGGAAACTGGAGGGAACCCACATGGGGGACAAGGGGCAGAGGACAAAGTCCCAAATGCAGGAGGAGAGGAGGGCAAAGTGACTGAGTGGAACAGGGAATTCCATTTTAGGATAACAGGGTGGGATTTGGGGAACTGGGAATTCCATCCTGGGACAGCAGGGTGGGAATTGGGGTAACTGGAGAGAACCAAACCCTAAATGCAGGAGGAGAGAAGGGCAAAGTGAGTGGGGATTGGGAGTTCCATCCTGGGATAATGGGGTGAGATTTGGGGAAACTGGAGGGGACAAAACCCTGAATGCAGGAGGAGAGGAGGGCAAAGTGAGTGAGGGGAATTGGGAATTCTGTCCTGGGATAACAGTGTGGGATGTTGGAAACAGGAAAGTTATTCAAGAGGACAAAACCCCAAATGCAGGAGGAGAGGAGGGTGAAGTGAGTGGGGGGAACTGGGAATTCTGTCCTGGGATAGCAGGGTGGGATTTGGGGAAATTGGGAAGTTATCCCTGAAGAGCAAACCCCAAAAGCAGGAGGAGTGAAGGGCCAAGTGAGTGGGGATAACAGGGTGGGATTTGGGGAACTGCGAATTCTGTCCTGGGATAGCAGGGTGGGATTTGGGAAGCTGGAGGGAACCCGCGTGGGGGACAAGGTGCAGAGGACAGAACCCCAGATGCAGGAGGAGAGGAGGACAAAGTGAGTGAGTGAGGGGAACTGGGAGTTATATCCCTGGATAACAGGGTGGGATTTGGCGAATTGGGAATTCCATCCTGGGATAACAGAGCCTCAGGATGGATTGGGATGGGTTTGGGGGTGTTGAAAGAGGTGGAGGAGGTTGGGGATTTTGCTTGCCAGGTTCCACCTTGGATACCAAATCCTGGGAAAGCTGCTTTGCCTGGGTCCACATTGATCCTGTTTTCCTCAGTCCCATTTTCCTCTTGGGACCCCAGTGATCCCATACTGACCTGGGATCCCTCTGATCCTGTTCTCTTCCTGGGACCCCATTGATCCTATTTTCCTCCTGGGAATCCCATTTATCCCCTTTTTCTCTGTCTTGTTTTCTTCCTGTGCCCCCACTGATCCCATTTTCCCATGTTTTTCCTCCTGGCACCTCATTTATCCCACTTTTTTCCTTCTGGTCCCCGGCTGATCCCATTTTCCTGTTTCTTTCTCTTCTGGGCCCCTGTTGATCCCATTTATCCCATTTTTTTCCTTCTGGGTTGCCATTGATCCCATTTTCCCATTTTTTCCTCCTGGCACCCCACTGATCCCATTTTTCCCTCTCCTGTGCTCCCATTTATCCCATTTTTTTCCTCCTGTTACCCCATTTATCCCATTTTTTTCCTTCTGACACCCCATTGATCTAATTTATCGCATTTCTTCACCTCCTTTGCCCCCACTGATCCTATTTTATCCTGGTTTTTTCCCTCCTGGCATCCCATTTTTTCTCCTCCTGGGTCCCCATTGATCCCATTTATCCCATTTTCCCCTCCTGTGCCCCCATTTTTTCCCCACTGATCCCATTTTTCCCCTCCTGTCATCCCACTGATCCCATTTTTTTCCCTCCTGGGCCCCCACTGATCCTGTTTTTCCCTTCCTGGCACCCCATTTATCCCATTTTTCCCCTCCTGTCACCCCACTGATCCCATTTGTCCCATTTTTTCCCTCCTGTGCTCCCACTGATCCTGTTTTTTCTCTCCTGGCACCCCATTTATCCCATTTTTTTTCCTCCTGTCACCCCACTGATCCCATTTTTTCCCTCCTGTGCCCCCACTGATCCCACTGATCCCATTTTTTCCCTCCTGTGCCCCACTGATCCCTTTTTTTTTCCCTCCTGTGTCCCCCCTGATCCCATTTTCTCCCCTCCTGTGCCCCAGTGATCCCATTTTTCCCTACTGACCCTGTTCCCTGTTTGCCCAGGCGCAGGAAGCGGGACGAGGACCGGCACGACATCAACAAGATGAAGGGTTACACGCTGCTCTCCGAGGGCATTGACGAGATGGTTGGCATCATCTACAAACCCAAAACCAAGGAGACCCGCGAGACCTACGAGGTGCTGCTCAGCTTCATCCAGGCGGCCCTGGGCGACCAGGTGAGCCCTGGGGACATTTGTGGGGTCATGGGATGGGGTTGTGGGGTCGTGGAGGGGTTTGTGGGGTTGTAGGATGGGGTTGTGGGGTCATGGAGTGGTTTGTGGGGTTGTAGGATGGGGTTGTGGGGTTACCAGATGGGTTTGTGGGGTCATGGAGGGGTTTTTGGGGTCACTGGAGTGGTTTGTGGGGTTGTGGGATGGGGTTGTGGGGTCACAGGATGGGTTTGTGGGGTCACGGGATGGTTGGGGTGGAGGGGAGTTAAGGAGCACTGGTTTCACCCCACATCCTTCCAGGATGCTCCAGTCCTCATGCAGCCTGGCCTTGGGCCCTTCCAGGATTGGTTGGGATATTTCTCAATATCTTGTTTAATTCAGGATATAGGATGATGGGATGGTTGGGGTTGGAAGGGACCATAAATCCTATCCAGTTCCACCCCACACCTTCCACTGTCCCAGTTCCAGCCTGGCCTTGGGCACTTCCAGTGATCCTGGGGCAGCCAGGATTTGTTAGGGTATTTCCCCAAATCCCACTTTAACTAGAATATGGGATCGTGGAATGGTTGGGGTTGGAAGGGACCGTAAATCCTATCCAGTTCCACCCACACCTTCCACTGTCCCAGAGTGTTCCCAGCTCCATCCAGCCTGGTCTTGGACACTGCCAGGGATCCAGGAGTGCCCCATTTCCTCGTGGCTCCTTTGGGTACCCCAGGAAGTTCTCCCTCGCTCTTTCACCTCCATCACCACCACTCTGGGTCCAATCCCACTCGGATCCACCTCTCGGAAACCCCGAAAACCCTCAGGACATTTCCCACCCAGAATTCCCATCCCTTTCCCATTCCCCGCTGCAGGACAGGGATCCAGGAGTGCCCCATTTCCTCATGGGCACCCCAAGAACTCATCCCTCCTTCTCTCCCCTCCTTTGTTGCTGCTCCGGGTCCATTCCTGCTCAGATCCACCTCTTGGAAACCCCATAACCCCTCAGGACATTTCCCACCCTGGATTCCCATAACCTCTCAGGCCATTTCCCACCCCGAATTCTCATCCTTTTCCATTCCCAGCTGCGGGTCTGGGATCCAGGAGTGTCCCATTTCCTCATGGGCACCCTGAGAAATTCTTCCCTCTCTCTCTCTCCCCTCCATCAGCCCCACTTTGGATCTGTTCCCACTCAGATCCACCTCTCGGAAACACTAAAAGCCCTCAGGCCATTTCGCACCCCAAATTCCCATAACCCCTCAGGCCATTTCCCACCCAGAATTCCCATCCCTTTCCCGTTCCCAGCTGCAGGACTGGGATCCAAGAGTGTCCCGTTTCCTCATGGGCACCCCAAGAAGTCATCCCTCCCTCCCCTCCTTTGCTGCTGTTCTGGGTCCATTCCCACTCTCGGAATTCCCATTCCCACCTCTCGGAAACCCCAAAAACCCTCGTGGTGTTTCCCACCCCAAATTCCCATCCCTTTCCCGTTCCCAGCCCTGGGACTGGGATCCAGGAGTGTCCCATTTCCTCATGAACGCCCCAAGAAAATCTCCCTCTCTCCCCTTCACTCCCTCCCTGTCCTTTCCACCACCTCTCGGAAACCCCAAAAACCCCCAGGCCATTTCCCACCTCAAATTCACATAACCCCTCAGGCAATTTCCCACCCCATATTCCCATCCCTTTCCCATTCCCAGCTGTGGGACTGGGATCCAGGAGTGTTGCATTTCCTCATGAGCATCTTGAGAACTCATCCCTCTTTCTCTCCCCTCCATTGCTGCTGTTCCGGGTCCAATCCCACTTAGATCCACCTCTCGGAAACCCCAAAAACCCTCATGTTTCCCACACGGAATTCCCATCCCTTTCCCCATTCCCAGCTGTGGGACTGGGATCCAGGAGTGTCCCATTTCCTCGTGGGCACCTTGAGAAGTTCTTCCTTCCCTCCCTTCCATCGCTGGTCCTCCAGGTCCATTCCCATGCAGAGCCACCTCTCGGAAACCCCATAACCCCTCAGGCCATTTCCCACCCCGAATTCCCATAACCCCTCAGGAAATGGCCTGAATTCCGAACCCAGAATTCCCATCCCATTCCCATTCCCAGCCCCAGGACTGGGATCCAGGAGTGTCCCATTTCCTCATGGGCACCCCAAGAACTCATCCCTCCTTCTCTCCCCTCCATTGCTGCCACTCCAGGTCCATTCTTGCTCTCGGAATTCCCATTTCCACCTCTCGGAAACCCCAAAAACCCGTGTGGTGTTTCCCACCTGGAATTTCCATCCTTTCCCATTCCCAGCTGCAGGACTGGGGTCCAGGAGTGTCCCATTTCCTCATGAGCACCCCGAGAAATTCTCTTTCCCTCCTTCTCTCCCCTCCACTCCCTCCCTCTCCCCTCCATCAGCCCCACTCCGGCTCCATTCCCACTTGGAATCACCTCTCAGAAACCCCAAAAACCCCTCAGTCCATTTCCCACCCAAATTCCCACAACCCCTTAGTCCATTTCCCACCCAAATCCCCGTTATTCCCCCCAGCCGCGGGACATCCTGTGCGGGGCGGCGGACGAGGTGCTGGCGGTGCTGAAGAATGAGAAGCTGCGCGACAAGGAGCGACGGCGCGAGGTGGAGCTGCTGCTGGGCCCGGCCGACGACACCCGATACCACGTGCTGGTCAACCTGGGCAAGAAAATCACCGACTATGGGGGAGACAAGGAGATCCAGAACATGGGTATGGGGTTTGTTTGGGGTTTATGGGGTCAAGAAACACCTGGGGGGTTTGGGGACAAGGAGATCCAGAAGATGGGTACGGGGTTTGTTTGGGGTTTATGGGATTCCTGGGATTCACAAACACCTCGGCACTTGGGGATTAGGAGAACCAGAACATGGGTATGGGGTTTGTTTGGGATTTATGGGGTTTCGGGGATTCACAAACACCTGGAGACTCAGGGATTAGGAGATCCAGAACATGGGTATGGGGTTTTGGGATTTATGGGGTTAACAAACAGCCAGAGATTTGGGGACAAGTTGATCCAGAGCATGGGTACAGGGTTTGTTTGGGATTTATGGGGTTAACAAACACCTGGGAATGGTTTAGGGCTTGGGGAGAAGGAGATCCAGAACATGGGTATGGGGTTTGTTTGGGATTTATGGGATTCCTGGGATTCACAAACACCTCGGGACTTGGGGATTAGGAGATCCAGGACATGGGTGTGGGGTTTGTTTGGGATTTATGGAGTCAAGAAACGCCTGGGGACTCGGGGCTTAGGAGATCCAGAACATGGGTATGGGGTTTTGGGGTTCCTGGGATTCCCAAACACTCAGGGACAAGGAGATCCAGAACATGGTTATGGTGTTTTTCGGGATTTATGGGATTCCTGGACACCTGGGAATGGTTTGGGGCTCAGGGACAAGGAGATCCAAAATCCCCACACCCATGTTCTGGATTTATGGTATTCCTGGGGTTAACAGACACTCAGGGACAAGGAGATACAGAGCATGGATATGGGGTTTGTTTGGGATTTATGGGGTTAACAAACAGCCAGGGATTTGGGGACAAGGAGATCCAGAACATGGGTATGGGATTTGTTTGGGATTTTTGGGGTTAACAAACACCCAGGGACTCAGGGATTAGGAGATCTAGAACATGGGTACGGGGTTTGTTTGGGATTTATGGGGTTTCTGGGATTCACAAACACCTGGGGACTCAGGGACAAGGAGATCCAGAACATGAGTATGGGGTTTTTTGGGCTTTATGGGATTCTTGTACAGCACTGAATTCCATGCCCTGTTCCCCCAGATGACAACATCGATGAGACTTACGGGGTCAACGTGCAGTTCGAGTCAGACGAGGAGGTAGGGATGCTCATGTCATTCCCTTTTCCTCATGGGACCCCATTTATGCTCTTTTATCCCATATTCCTCCTGGGACCCCATTTATCCCATTTCCCTCCATCCCGTTTTCCTCACAAAACCACTTTGATCCCATTTTCCCCTGTCCCATTTTCCTCACAGCACCCCATCTATCCCATTTCTCTCCCATTTATCCCCTTTCCCTCAGTCCCATTCCCTCCAGTCCCCATTTATCCTGTGTCCCATGGGACCACATTTATCCCATTTTCTTTCTTCCCATTATCCTCTGTCCCATATTTATCCCATTTTCTCGTTATCTTGTATGCCATATTTATAATATTTATCCCATTTTCTTGTTAAGCTCCATCCCATGTTTATAATATTATAATCCCATTTTCCTGTTAATTTTTTATCCCATATTTATTCAATTTTTTGCATTATTTCATTTTGCTATTATTCTCTTTTCCATTTTTAAAACACTTACAATATTTATCATGTTTATAATTTTTATCCCATTTTTCTGTTATCTTCTATCCCATTTTTTTATCCCGTTTTTATCCCATTTTTTTAATCCCATTTTTATCCTATTTTAATCCCATTTTTATCCTGTTTTAATCCCATTTTTATCCCATTTTTTTCATCCCGTTTTCATCCCATTTTTTTTCATCCCATTTTCATCCCATTTTCTCAGTGTCCCATGATTATCCCATTTTTTGCATTATCCCATTTTTTCATTTTCCCATTATTCTCTAACCCATATTTATCATATTTATCCCATTATCCTGTTATTCTCTATCCCATATTTGTCCCATTTTCTTGTTATGCTCTGTCCCATATTTTTGATGTTTATCACATTTTCTCATTTTTCTCTATCGCATTTTTATCACAGTATTATCCCCCATTTTTAACTGATTTTTATCCCATATTTATCCCCCATTAACCCCATATTTATCCTGTATTTATCCCATATTTATCCCCCATTTATCCCGTATTTATCCCGTATTTATCCCACATTTTCCCCATTTTCCCACCCCGCTCCAGCTCTTCCCAGCAGGGGATTTTTCCGAGATGACCTTTCCCAGCCCGGGTGGGATTTAGGGCTTTAATCCCAAATAATTTCAGAATCCCATTAATCCCAATAATCCCGATAATCCCATGGGGACAGCTGGGGACACTGGGATTGTGTGGGACAGGGAGGGGGAATGGGAGAACAGCGGGATCGGGATTGGGACTGGGGGAAAGAGGGGTGAGAAGGGGATTTTATGGGGGGAAAAGGGATGAAAATGGGATTTTGGACAGGAAAATGGATAAAAATGGGAATTTTGGGAGGAAAAATGGGATAAAAAGAGGATTTTTTGGGGAAAAGAGGGATAACAAGGGGATTTTGGGGGAAAAAATGGATAAAATTGGGGTTTTGGAGGGAAATCCCAAAGTATCCCATCAGGAAACTTGACAGATTGGGAGGAAAAGGATAAAAAGGAGATTTTTGGAGAGGAAAGAGGGATAAAAATGGGATTTTTGGCTAGAAAAGGGGATACAAAGGGGACTTTTGGAGGAAAAAATTGGAATCTTTTGATAGAAGAGGGCTACAATTGGAATTTTTGGATAAAAAAGGGATAAAATTGGAAATTTTGGAGGAAAAAAGGGATAACATTGGAAATTTTGGAGGAAAAACAGGGATAAAATTGGGAATTTTGGAGGAAAAACAGGGATAAAATTGGGAATTTTGGAGGAAAAGAAAAAAACCTGGGATTTTGGATGAAAAAAATGGATAAAATTGGGATATTTGGATTGAAAACAGGAATAAAAATGGGATTCTTGGAGTAAAAAAATGGATAAATTTGGGATTTTTGGATAAAAAACAGGAATAAAAATGGGATTTTTGGAGGAAAAAGAGGAGTAAAAATGGGAATTTTGGGAGGAAAAATGGGGATAAAAATGGGAATTTTGGGAGGAAAAACGGGGATAAAAATGGGAATTTTTGGGAGGAAAAACGGGGATAAAAATGGGAATTTTTGGGAGGAAAAACGGGGATAAAAACAGGGATGAAAACGGGATTATTGGAGGCAAAAATGGATAAAAATGGGATTTTTGGATAAAAAAATGGATAAAAATGGGATTTTTGGAAGGGAAAAACGGGATTTTTGGATGAAAAACGGGAATTCTGGCGGTAAATCCCAGCCCGTCTCCCCGTTCCCGGATTTCCCGGTGATTTTCCGGGTTTCCCCAGGAAGGAGACGAGGATATCTACGGCGAGGTTCGGGACGAGGCGTCAGACGAGGACCTGGAGGGGGACGAGGCGGTGGTGCGCTGCACCCTGTCTGCCAACGTGAGTAGGGCTGGGGAATTGGGAATGACGGGGGATTTCGGGAATTCTGCGGGAAATTCGGGAATTCTGCGGGAAATTCGGGAATTCTGTGGGATTTGGGGTGGAGTTGGTGTCGTTTGGGGTGGAGAGAAACCTCAGAATTGTCCAGCATTTCCCAAAATGGGATTAAATCCAGACTCCAAACCCAGGGAAATAGTGGGGTTTTTGGGGTTTTCCAGTGGGAATTTGGGAATTCTGTGGGATTTGGGTGGAGATTATGTCCTTTTGGGGTTTTTCGGGGGAAATTTGGGAATTCTGGGGGATTTGGGTGGAGTTGGTGTCAGTTAGGGTGGAGAGAAACTTTGGAATTGTCGAGCATTTCCCAAAATGGAGTTGGTCCCTAAATTTAATTCCTAAATCCCTGAATTCCTGTGCCACTCCAGACTCCAAACACAGGGAATAATGGGGTTTTTGAGATTTTTCCAGTGGGAAATTTGGGAATTCTGTGGGATTTTGGGTGGAGTTGATGTCATTTAGGGTGGGAGAAACTTTGGAATTGTCCAACATTTCCAATAATGGGCTTAATCCCTAAATTTAATCCCAAAATGAGATTTAATCCCTAATTAAATCCTGAATTCCTGTGCCACCCCAAACTCTAAACACAGGGAAATAATGGGGTTTTTGGGATTTTCCAGAGGAAACTTGGGAATCCTGTGGGATTTGGTTGGATTTGATGTCATTTAGGATGGAGAGAACTGTCGGGGTTTTGTCCAACATGTCCCAGAATAGCATTTAATCCCAAAAGACTCCCACTCCACCCCCCCAAACCCAGGAAATAACAAGATTTTTGGGATTTTTTTGGGGATTTTTTGGGGGGATTTTTTGGGGATGTTTTGAGGATTTTTTGGGGAGATTTTTTTGGGGATTTTTTGGGGATGTTTTGAGGATTTTTGGGGGGTTTTTGGGGGATTTTTTGGGAATTTTTTTTGATTTTTGGGGGATTTTTTGGGGGATTTTTGGGGAATTTTTTTGTTGTTTTTGGGGATTTTTTGGGGGATTTTTTTTTTTTGTTGTTTTTTAAAATTTTTTTTTATTTTGGGGGATTTTTTGGGGGATTTTTTTGGGATTTTTTTTGGGTTGGGGGTTTTTTTATTTTTTGGGGATTTTTTTTTTTATTTTAAAAATTTTTTGTGGGGGAATTTTTAAAAAAAAAATTAAATTTTAAAAAAAATTTTTTGGGATTTTTCGAGATTTTTGGGGGGATTTATTTTTAAAATTATTTGGGATTTTTTTTTATTTTTGGGGGGATTTTAAAATTTTTTTTTTTTTTTTTCATTTTTAAAAAACTTTTTTTTGGGGATTTCTTTGGGATCCCCCAGCTGGTGGCCTCGGGGGAGCTGATGAGCTCCAAGAAGAAGGACCTGCACCCGCGGGACATCGACGCCTTCTGGCTGCAGCGCCAGCTCAGCCGCTTCTATGACGATGCCATCGTGTCCCAGAAAAAGGCCGACGAGGTCCTGGAGATCCTCAAGGTCCGTGAGCTCGGAACCTGGAAATTTGGGATGAGTCCTGTCGGAAAAACAGGAATTTGGGTCAAAATGTGTGGGTTTTTGGTCATGTTAAATGGGATTTTGGCGTTTTGATTTGGGAACTGGAGAAGGTTGGGGTTGGTTTTGATTCTCAGGGATCTCCTGGTGGGAATGTGGTGGAGTTTCCTAGGAGTTCCTCAAGGTCCGTGAGCTTGGAACATGGAAATTTGGGATGAGTTCTGTCAGAAAAATGGGAATTTGGGTCAAAATTTATGGGTTTTTTCTTCCATTAAATGGGATTTTGGCCTAACTGGAGAGCTTTGGGATTGGTTTTGATTCTCAGGGATCTCCTGGTGGGAATGTGGTGGAGTTTCCTGGAGATCCTCAAGGTCCGTGAGCTCGGAATTTGGGATGTTTTCCATCAGAGAAACGGGAATTTGGGTCAAAAGTTATGTGGTTTTGTTCTGTTAAATGGAATTTTGGCCAAACTGGAGAAGGTTGGGATTGGTTTTGATTCCCAGGGATTTCCCAGTGGGAATGTGGTGGAGTTTCCTGGGAAGATCCTCAAAATTTGGGATGGTTTGTGTCAGAAAAACGGGAATTTGGGTCAAAATTTAGTGGGTTTTTCTTCCGTTAAATGGGATTTTGGCGTTTTAATTTGGGAACTGGAGAAGGTTGGGGTTGGTTTTGATTCCCAGGGATTTCCCAATGGGAATGTGGTGGAGTTCGAAATTTTTTGGAGATCCTGGTGTGGAAAAATGGGAATTGAAGAGGCTGGGATTGTTTTCCAGACTCCAGGATTGCTTTTCTAGGATTCTTTTTCCAGGAATGTTTTTCCTTCTCAAGGCTTCTCCAGAACCTTTCCCAGGATATTTGCAGCCTGAGAGTTTTGCTGAACTTATCCAGATAAAGGGAAAATGGGAAAAGGGAATTTGGCATCAGGAAAAGCAGCTATTTTTGGAAATTAAGGACAAGGAAAATCAGATTTTCTGGGAAATTTGGCATCAGGAAAAACAGCTTTTTTGGGAAATTTGGCATCAGGAAAAGCAGATTTCCTGGGAAATTTGGCATCAGGAAAAAACACCTTTTTTGGGAAATTAAGGACAAGGAAAAGCATCATTTTTTTTTAAAATTTGACACCAGAAAAAGCAGCTTTTCTGAGAAATTCCCATCCCGAGAGATAACCCTCCTTTTCCTGAGCTCACCCCTCACTTTCCCCTGTTTTTCCCCTGAACATTCCATGTTTTTCCCCTGAACATTCCATGTTTTTCCCCTGAACATTCCAGTTTTCCCGTTTTCCCAGACGGCCAGCGACGATCGGGAATGTGAGAACCAGCTGGTGCTGCTGCTGGGCTTCAACACCTTCGACTTCATCAAGGTGCTGCGGCAGCACCGCATGATGAGTGAGTCACTTGCCTTTTTATTTTTCCCTGGATTTCTCCCTCGTTTTCCCCTGAATTTTCCCTGATTTTCCCTGATTTTCCCGATTCCCAGTCCTGTACTGCACACTGCTGGCCAGCGCGCACAGCGAGGCGGAGAAGGGAAAAGGGAATTGGGTGTCAGGAAAAGCAGATTTCCTGGGAAATTTGGAATCAGAAAAAGCAGCTTTTTTGGGAAATTGGGAGTCAGGAAAAGCAGCTTTTTTGGGAAATTGGGAGTCAGGAAAAGCAGCTTTTTTTGGAAATTAGGGACTAAGAAAAGCAGCTTTTTTGGGAAATTAGGGACTAAGAAAAGCAGCTTTTTTGGGAAATTAGGGACTAAGAAAAGCAGTTTTTTTTGGAAATTAGGGACTAAGAAAAGCAGCTTTTTTGGGAAATCAGGTACTGGGAAAAGTAGCTTTAATGGGAAATTGAACACCAGGAAAAGGAACTTTTCTTGGGAAATTGGGAGCCAGGAAAAGCAACTTTCTTGGGGAATTTTCATCCTGAGAGGTAATGCTCCTTTTGTTGGGATCACCCCTAATTTTTCCCTGATTTCCCCCTGATTTTTCCCTGGATTTCTCCCTCGTTTTTCCCTGAATTTTCCCTGATATCCCTGATTTTCCCGATTCCTAGTCCTGTACTGCACACTGCTGGCCAGCGCGCACAGCGAGGCGGAGAAGGGAAAAGGGAATTGGGTGTCAGGAAAAGCAGCTTTCCTGGGAAATTTCGAATCAGGAAAAGCAGCTTTTTTGGGAAATTGGGAGTCAGGAAAAGCAGCTTTTTTTGGAAATTAGGGACTAAGAAAAGCAGCTTTTTTGGGAAATTTGGTGCTGTGAAAAGTAGCTTTAATGGGAAATTGAACACCAGGAAAATGAACTTTCTTGGGAAATTGGGAGCCAGGAAATGCAGCTTTTTTGGGAAATTAGGGACTAAGAAAAGCAGCTTTTTTGGGAAATTGGACACCAGGAAAAGCAGCTTTGCTGGGAAATTAGGACCAGGAAAAGCAGCTTTTTTGGGAAATTTGGTGCTGTGAAAAGTAGCTTTAATGGGAAATTGAACACCAGGAAAAGGAACTTTTCTTGGGAAATTGGGAGCCAGAAAAAGCAGCTTTCTTGGGGAATTTTCATCCTGAGAGATTACTCTAATTTTCCCTGTATTCCCCTTGATTTTTCCCTGGATTTCCCCTCGTTTCTGCCTGATTTTTCCCGGATTTTCCCTGGATTTCCCCAGTCCTGTACTGCACACTGCTGGCCAGTGCCCAGAGCGAGACGGAGAAGGGAAAAGGGAATTTGGCACCAGGAAAAACAGAATTCCTTGGAAGTTAGGCACCAGAAAAAGCAGGGTTTTTTGGCAATTGGGAGTCAGGAAAAGCAGCTTTTTTGGGAAATTAGGGACCAGGAAAAGTAGCTCTCTTGGGGAATTTTCATCCTGAGAGATTACTCTCATTTTCCCTGGATTCCCCCTGGTTTTCTCTATATTTCCCCCTCATTTTTCCCCAAATTCCCCCTCATCTTTCCCTGATTTCCCTGGGTTTCAGTCCTGTACTGCACGCTGCTGGCCAGCGCGCAGAGCGAGGCGGAGAAGGAGAGGATCATGGGCAAGATGGAAGCTGATCCTGAACTCTCCAAGTTCCTCTACCAGCTGCACGAGACCGAGAAGGAGGATCTCATCCGGGTCAGGCAACGGGGGGTTTGGGGGGTTTGGGGGGGGGGGGTCTGTGGGGTTAGTGGGGTTTGGGGGTTAGTGGAATTAGTGGGGTTTGTGGGGTCTGTGGGGTTAGTTAGTGAGGTTTGATAGTGAGGTTAGTGGGGTTTGTGGGGTTTGGGGGAATTAGTGGGGTTAGTGGAGTTTGTGGGGTTAATGGGGTCTGTGGGGTTAATGGGGTTTGGGGGAGTTTATGGGGTTAGTAGGGTTTGAGGGTTAGTGGAATTAGTGGGGTGGGGGGGTCTATGGGGTCTGTGGAGTTTGTGGGGTTAATGGGGTTTGGGGGAGTTTATGGGGTTAGTGGGGTTTGGGGGTTAGTGGAATTAGTGGGATCTATGGGGTTAATGGGGTTTGTGGGATTTGGGGGATTTGATTGTGGGGTTTGTGAAGTTTGATAGTGGAGTTTATGGGGTTTGTGAGTGGGGTTGGTTAGTGGGGTTTGATAGTGGAGTTAGTGGGGTTTGGGGGGTTAATAGGATTTGTGGGGTTGGTGGGGTCGGTAGGGTTAGTTAGTGGAGTTAGTGGGAGTTTGTGGGGTTAGGGAGGTTAGTGGGGTTTGTGGGATCTGTGGAGTTAGTGGGGTTTGATTGTGGGGTTTGTGAAGTTTGATAGTGGAGTTAGTGGGGTTTGCTACTGGGGTTTGTTAGTGGAGTTTGCAGGGTCTGTGAGTGGAGTTAGTGGGGTTTGATAGTGCAGTTAGTGGTGTTGGTGGGGTTTGGGGGTTAGTGGGATTTGGTAGGGTTGGTGGGGTTAGTTAGTGGGGTTTGTTAGTGGGGTTTGTGGGGTTAGTGGACTTTGTAGGGTTTGATAGTGGAATTAGTGGGGCTTGATAGTGGAGTTTGTTAATGGGGTTTGTTACTGGAGTGAGATAGTGGAACTTGTGGGGTTTGTGGGGTTTGTGGGATCGGCTGGCTGGCAGGCAGGAGCTGCTGGCTCAGCTGGATTTCCCCAAATCCGTGGGAAGGACGATCCTGTCAGCACTTACCCTTTCCCAGGAAAAGGGTTGGATCAGCGATTTCCCAGTTGGGAGCTGTTTGGGGTGAGGGGAGGTGGGAGAAGGGAGTTTGGGAGCAGGAAAATGGGAAATTTGGGATTGGGAAAAGCAGATTTCCTGGGAAATTGGGGGATCAGGAAAAGCAGCTTGTTTGGGAGATTTGGGATCAGGAAAAGCAGCTTGTTTGGGAAATTGGGATCAGGAAAACCAGCTTTTCTGGGAAATTTGGGATCAGGAAAAGCAGCTTGTATTGGGAAATTTGGGTTTAGGAAAAGCAGCTTTTTTGGGAATTTGGGCACCAGGAAAAAAGGGAAATTTGGGATCAGGAAAAGCTTTCCTGGGTGTCACTTCCACAGGGCAGGAATTTGGGATTTGCACTGCCATGAGGGATTTTGGGGTTTTTGAGGAATTCACATCCCATTCCTGCTGAATTGCCCCACAGGCTGTGTGGGACTGAGAGTTATCCTGGTTTGGGATAGTCTGTGGGCATCCCGATGTTCCCAAGGCTCAATCCCGATGTTCCCAAGGCTCAATCCCGATGTTCCCAAGGCTCAATCCCGATGTTCCCAGGGCTCAATCCCGATATTCCCAGGGCTCAGTCCCGATATTCCTTGGATCTCAATCCTGATATTTCCTTGGCTCAATCCCGATATTCCCTGGATCTCAATCCCAATATTCCCAAGGTTCTATCCCATTATTCTCGGTTCTCAATCCTGATATTCCACAGGAGGAACGTTCCCGCCGGGAGCGAGTGCGCCAATCCCGGATGGACACTGACCTGGAGACGATGGACCTGGACCAGGGAGGAGAGGTAAATCCGTGGATTTTTCCTTAAAATTCCTTCCAATTCTCTGGAGAAAGCTTTCCTGGGAAATTAGGACCAGGAGAAGCCACTTTTTTTGGAAATTGGGAATCAGGAAAAGTAGCTTTTTTTGGAATTTAGGGACCAGGAAAAGCAGCTTTTTTTTGAAATTATTAGCTAGGAAAAGCAGTTTTCCTGGGAAATTGGGGATGAGGAAAAGCAGGTTTCCTGGGAAATTGGGGATGAGGAAAAGCAGGTTTCCTGGGAAATTGGGAGCCAGGAAAAGCAGGTTTTGGGGGAAATTTGGTCAGGAAAAGCAGTTTTTTTGGGAAATTGGGAGTCAGGAAAAGCAACTTTTTTTGGAAATTTGGCACCAGGAAAACCAGCTTTTTTGGGAGATTTGGCACAGAAAAGTCGTCTTTCCCAGGCTATTTCCAGTGTGGTGTTTCTCTGAGCTGTGCTCCGGATGCGCACCCATCCCCAGGCCAATTCCCTAACCATTTTCCCAAATTTCCATATTCCGGGCTTTTCCAGGCGCTGGCCCCGCGGCAGGTGCTGGATCTGGAGGATTTGGTGTTCGCCCAGGGCAGTCACTTCATGGCCAACAAGCGCTGCCAGCTGCCCGACGGATCGTTCCGGCGCCAGCGCAAGGGCTACGAGGAGGTGCATGTGCCAGCGCTGAAACCCAAAGCCTTCGGGGCTGACGAGGTGAGACTGGGAATGGGGAGAGCCCAAAAATGGGGGGAGACTGGAAACTGGGGTCCTGGAAAATAGGGTGAGCCTGAAAAATTGGGGTGAGACTGGCAAATGGGGTCCTGAAAAATTGGGGTGAGACTGGAAATTGGGGTTCTGGAAATGGGGGTGAGCCTGAAAAATGGGATCCTGAAAAATTGGGGTGAGACTGGAAAATGGGGTCCTGAAAAATGGGGGTGAGCCCAAAAATGGGATCCTAAAAAATGGGTGTGATACTGAAAAAGGGATGTGAGCCTGAAAAATGGGATCCTGAAAAATTGGGGTGAGCCTGGGAATTGGGGGAGACTGGCAATTGGGGGAGACTGGGAATTGGGGGTGAGCCCAAAAATGGGGTCCTGGAAATGGGGGTGAGCCTGGAAACTGGGGTGAGCCTGGGAATGGGGGGAGACTGGAAATTGGGGTGAGCCCAAAAATGGGGGTGAGCCTGGGAAATGGGATCCTGGAAATGGGTGTGATTCTGAAAAATGGGATCCTGAAAAATTGGGGTGAGACTGGAAATTGGGGTCCTGAAAAATAGTGTGAGCCTGAAAAATGGGATCCTGAAAAATGGTGTGAACCTGGAAACTGGGGTCCTGGAAATAGGGGTGAGACTGGGAAATGGGGTGAGACTAGGAATTGGGGAGAGACTGGGAATGGGGGTGAGCCCAAAAATGGGGTGAGACTGGAAATTGGGGTCCTGAAAATGGGTGTGAACCCAAAAATGGGGTGTGAGCCTAAAAATGGGTTGAGTCTGAAAACGGGATCCCTAAAAATGGGTGTGATCCAGAAAAATGGGATCCTAAGAAATGGGTGTGATACTGAAAAATGGGTGTGATCCAGAAAAATGGGATCCTAAGAAATGGGTGTGATACTGAAAAATGGGTGTGATCCAGAAAAATGGGATCCTAAGAAATGGGTGTGATACTGAAAAATGGATGTGAGCCCGAAAAATGGGATCCTGAAAAATTGGGTTAAGACTGGGAATTGGGGTGAGACTGGGAATTGGAGAGACTGGGAATTGGGGGAGACTGGAAAGTGGGGGTGATCCTGGAAATTGGGGTCCTGAAAAATAGTGTGAGCCTGAAAAATGGGATCCTGGAAATGGGTGTGATCCTGAGAAATTGGGGTGAGACTGGAAAATGGGAGTGAGCCCAAAAATTGGGGTGAGCCCGAAAAATGGGATTTCAGGAGTGGGATCCCTAAAAATGGGCGTGATCCAGAAAAATGGGGTCCTAAAAAATGGGTGTGATACTGAAAAATGGATGTGAGCCCGAAAAATGGGATCCTGAAAATGGGGGTGAGACTGGGAATTGGGGTCCTGAAAAATGGGATCTCGAAAAATGGGGGTGATACCGAAAAAGGGTGTGATCCCAAAAAATGGGATTCTAGAAAAAGGGTGTGAGCCTGAAAAATGGGTGTGTTCCCAAAAAATGGATCCCGAAAAAAGATTTCATCCCAAAACCAGGACCTCAGAGCCCTTCCTGTGCCTAAAGGAGCTCCAGGAGAGCTGGAGAGGGACTGGGGACAAGGGCTGGAGGGACAGGACACAGGGAATGGGGACACCCTGGGAAAGGGGAGATTGAAATGGGATTTTGGGAGGAATGAGGGTGGGGAGGGATGGGATGGAATTCCCAGAGAAGCTGTGGCTGCCCCTGGATCCCTGGAGTGTCCGGGTTGGAATTTGGCTCAGTGGAGCTCAATGGTTTTTAAGGTCTTTAAAATCCCTTCCAGCCCAAACCATTCCTGGGGAATTAGGGATCAGGAAAAGCAGCTTTCCTGGAATATTTGGCACCAGGAAAAGCAGATTTCCTGGCAAATCAGGGAATTGGAGCCCCGTGGGCTAGCAGGTGTCCCTGGGGGTGACGTGGGATGGATTTGGGGTTCGTTCCCATTCCGTGTCCCCAGCTGACCCCACAGCTTCCCCATGGCTGCAGCAACTTCCCAATTCCCGCTTTCCCACTTCCCAGTTCCCACCTTCCAACTTCCCAGTTCCATTCCCACATTCCCACTTCCCCATTCCCACTTCCCCTGCCGTGGTTTCTGCTCTGGGATTTTTGCTGAGCTCTCAGCTCTGCTTCTGCTGCTTGCTCCCCACGTGGGGCTGGGAATGAGTGATGGGGAGAAATCCCAGAATTTAATCTTGATATGGGAATGATTCATGGGGAGAGATCCCAGATTTTGGTCCTGATATAGGAAGGATTTGGGGGAAAAAACCCAATTTTGGGAGAAATGATTAATAAATCCCACATTTTGATCTTGATATGGGAATGGTTAATAAATTCTGGATTTTGATCCTGATCTGGGAAAGATTAATAGGGAGAATCCCAGATTTTGGTCCTGATCTGGGAATGATTAATGATTAATGAATCCCAGATTTTGATCTTGATCTGGGAATGATTAATAGATCCCAGATTTTGATCTTGATCTGGGAATGATTAATAGATCCCAGATTTTGATCCTGATCTGGGAATGATTAATGGGGAGAAATCCCAGATTTTGGTCCTGATCTGGGAATGATTAATAGATCCCAGATTTTGGTCCTGGTCTGGGAATGATTAATAAATCCCAGATTTTGGTCCTGGTCTGGGAATGATTAATAAATCCCAGATTTTGGTCCTGGTCTGGGAATGATTAATAAATCCCAGATTTTGGTCCTGGTCTGGGAATGATTAATAAATCCCAGATTTTGGTCCTGGTCTGGGAATGATTAATAGATCCCAGATTTTGGTCCTGGTCTGGGAATGATTCATGGGGAGAAATCCCAGATTTTGGTCCTGGTCTGGGAATGATTCATGGGGAGAAATCCCAGATCAGGATCAAAATCTGGGAATGATTGAGAAATCTCAGATTTTGATTCTGATCTGGGAACAATTAATGGTTAATAAATCCCAGATTTTGATCTTGATTTGGGAATGATTCATGAGAATAAATCCCAGATTTTGATCCTGAGGTTGAAACAAATCCTAAATTCCTTGTTTTCCCCTTTTCCCCATTCCCAGCAATGGGTTTTGGTGGAAAAGCTGCTCCAATAGCCTGTCAGGTTGAACAAATCCTAAATTCCATGTTTTCCCTTTTTTCCCATTCCCAACAATCAGTTTCTGTGGAAAAGCTTCCCAAATATGCCCAGACTGGGAGGTTGAAACAGCTCCTAAATTCCATGTTTTTCCCCATTTTTCTCCGCTCCCAGAGATTGGTTTCTGTGGAAAAGCTGCCCAAACAGCCTGTGAGGTCAAAATAAATTCTAAATTCCATGTTTTCCCATTTTTCCCCATTCCCAGCAATTGGTTCCAGTGGAAAAGCTTCCCAAATGCGCCCAGGCCAGGAGGTCAAAACAAATAATAAATTCCATTCTTCCCCCCTTTTTTCCCTTTCCTAGCAATTGGTTTCCGTGGAAAAGCTTTCCTAAAAGCCTGTGAGGTTGAACAAATCCTAAATTCCATTTTTTTTTTTCCCTTTTTCCCCATTCCCAGCAATTGGTTTCCATGGAAAAGCTGCCCCAATAGCCAGTGAACAAATCCTAAATAGAGGTTGAACAAATCCTAAATTCCATTTTTTTTTCCCTTTTTCTCCTTTCCCAGCAATTGGTTTAGGTGGAAAAGCTGCCCCAATAGCCTGTGAGGTCGAACAAATCCTAAATTCCATGTTTTCACTTCTTTTTTCCCTTTCCCAGCAATTGCTTTCCATGGAAAAGCTTTCCCAATAGCCAGTGAGGTTAAAACAAATCCTAAATTCAATGTTTTTTCCCCTTTTTCCCATTCCCAGCAATTGGTTCCTGTGGAAAAGCTTCCCAAATACGCCCAGGCTGGCTTTGAGGGATTCAAAACCCTGAACCGGATCCAGAGCAAGCTGTACAGAGCGGCACTGGAGACTGATGAGAACCTCCTGCTGTGTGCTCCCACGGTGAGATCCTGGGGTTTGGGGTGAAATCCATGGGATTTGGGGATCAGAACCTCCTGCTGTGTGCTCCCACGGTGAGAAATCCCGGGATTTGGGGTGAAATCCATGGGATTTGGGGATCAGAACCTCCTGCTGTGTGCTCCCACGGTGAGAAATCCCAGGATTTGGGGTGAAAATCCTGGGATTTGAGGGGGTTTGGGGGATCAGAACCTCCTGCTGTGTGCTCCGAGGGGAAATCCTGGGATTTGGGGTGAAATCCATGGGATTTGGGGATCAGAACCTCCTGCTGTGTGCTCCCATGGTGAGAAATCCCGGGATTTGGGGTGAAAATCCTGGGATTTGGGGTGTTTGGGGGGATCAAAACCTCCTGCTGTGCGCTCTGACAGTGAGAAATCCAGGGATTTGGGGGTGAAAATCCATGGGAATGGGGGTGAAATCCATGGGAATGGGGCTTTGGGGGATCAGAACCTGCTCCTCTGTGCTCCCATGGTGAGAAATCCTGGGATTTGGGGTGAGATCCATTGGGATGAGTGGTTTGGGGGATTCTTTCCAGGGATTTTCTGGGATCTGAGCAGTTTGGGGAACCCTTTCCAGGGACTTTCTGGGATTTGAGCAGTTCGGGGGATCCTGTCCCGGGATTTTCTGGGATATGGGGGATCGTTTCCCCAGATAAACTGGGATTTTTTGGAATGGGGATTGTTTTCCTGGAGAAGCCAGGATTTTTTGGGATTTGAGCGGTTTGGGGATCCTTTCCAGGGATTTGTTGGGATTTGAGCAATTTGGGAAATCCTTTCCAGGGATTTGTTGGGATTTGGGGTATCATCTCCCCAGATAAACCGGGATTTTTTGGAATGGGGATCATTTTCCTGGAGAAACTGATTTTTTTTCTTGGGATTTGCTGGGATTTGAGCAGTTTGGGGATCCTTTCCAAGGATTTTTTGGGATCTGAGCCATTTCCCGTTCCCAGGGCGCGGGGAAGACGAACGTGGCGCTGATGTGCATGCTGAGGGAGATCGGCAAACACATCAACATGGATGGAACCATCAACGTGGATGACTTCAAGATCATCTACATCGCTCCCATGAGGTCCTTGGTGCAGGAGATGGTGGGGAGCTTCGGGAAGGTGAGGGAATTCCGGGATTGGATGGATGATGGATGGATGATGGGTGGATGGATTGGATGGGTGGATGGATTGGATGGGTGGATGGATGATGGCTGGATAGATGATGGATGGATGGATGATGGATGGATTGGATGGATGATGGATGGAGATGGATGGATGATGGATGGATTGGATGGATGATGGATGGATTGGATGGATGGAGATGGATGGATTGGATGGATGGAGATGGATGGATTGGATGGATGATGGATGATGGATGGATTGGATGGATGATGGATGATGGATGGATTGGATGGATGATGGATGATGGATGGATTGGATGGATGATGGATGATGGATGATGGATGGATTGGATGGATGATGGATGATGGAGGGATTGGATGGATGATGGATGATGGATGGATTGGATGGATGATGGAGATGGATGGATTGGATGGATGATGGATGATGGATGGATTGGATGGATGATGGATGATGGATGGATTGGATGGATGATGGATGATGGAGGGATTGGATGGATGATGGATGATGGAGGGATTGGATGGATGATGGAGATGGAGGGATTGGATGGATGATGGATGATGGAGGGATGGATGGATGATGGAAGGATTGGATGGATGATGGGATGGATGGATGGATGATGGAAGGATTGGATGGATGATGGAAGGATTGGATGGATGATGGAAGGATTGGATGGATGATGGAAGGATTGGATGGATGGATGGATGATGGAAGGATTGGATGGATGATGGAAGGATTGGATGGATGATGGAAGGATTGGATGGAGGATGGATGGATGATGGATGATGATGGATGATGGATGGATGATGGATGAATGGATGGATGGAGGGGATGGATAGACGGACAGATTGATAAGGGATGGATGGATGGATGGACAGATCAATGATAGATGGATGATGGATGGAGACAAAGTCACATCCAGCTGCAGCCAGGCACCAGTGGTGTCCTCCCCGGGATCAGGATTGGATCCAGTCCTGTTCAATATCACTGTCCATGATCCAGAACAAGGGCACCCTCAGTGACTGTGTGGATGACTCAAAGGTGGGTGGGATGTGGATCTGCTGGAAAAGGATCTGGAGAAAGGTCAGGAGCAGCAGGAGAGGCTGAGGGAGCTGGGAAAGGAGCTCAGCCTGGAGAAAAGGGGGATCAGGGGGAACCTTGTGGCTCTGCACAGCTCCTGACAGGAGGGGACAGCTGGGGGGATTTGGGATCTGACCCAGAGAACAGGGACAGGAGGAGAGGGAACAGCCTCAGGCTGGGCTAGGGGAGGTTTGGGTGGGATTTAGGGTGGATTTTGGGGTTATTCCTCCATTCAAAGCTCACCCCCTGGTTTCCCACAGCGCCTGGCCACCTACGGGATCACGGTGGCCGAGCTGACGGGTGACCACCAGCTGTGCAAGGAGGAGATCAGTGCCACGCAGATCATCGTGTGCACCCCGGAGAAGTGGGACATCATCACCCGCAAGGGCGGCGAGCGCACCTACACCCAGCTGGTGCGACTGGTCATACTGGTGAGCGCTGGGAGGGCAGCCCTGGGCTTTGGAGATGGTTCCACCCCAAAACGGGGTTGGGAGGGATCTGGGGAAGGAGTTGTCACCTCTGATGGTGGGGTGGAATTCCCAGAGAGGCTGTGGCTGCCCCTGGATCCCTGGCAGTGTCCAAGGCCTGGCTGGAGCAATCTGGGATAATTAAAGTGTCCCTACCCATGGAAATGGGGTGGGATTCAGGGTCCCTTTCAGCCCAAACCATTCCAGGACTCCATGGTCTGGTTTAGATGGGATTTTGGGAAGGAATTTTTGCCCATGAAGGCAGTCAGGTTGCCCAGAAAAGATCTCGGAGCCTTCCTGTGCCTAAAGGAGCTCCAGGAGAGCTGCAGAGGGACTGGGGACAAGGGCTGGAGGGACAGGACACAGGGAATGGGGACACACTGGGAAAGGGCAGATTGAAATGGGATTGTGGGCAGGAATGAGGGTGGGGAGGGCTGGGATGGAATTCCCAGAGAAGCTGTGGCAGGCTGGAGCAATCTGGGATAGGGAAGGTGTCCCTACCATGGCATAGGTGGCACCAGATGGGATTTAAGGTCCTTCCAACCCAAACCATTCCATGACTTCATGTCCTGGTTTAGATGGGATTTTGGGAACAAATATGGGATTCTCCTGCATCCCTGGCAGTGCCCAAGGCCATGCTGGATCACCCTTGCCCATGTCAGCTCTCCCTACCCACGCTACCCCCAGCCGATTTTCAGCATCCTCCACCCCCCAACCCCACCACCCCCCATTTGGGATCCATGCTGACCCCATATCCTGTCCATCCCACCCCAGGACGAGATCCACCTGCTGCACGATGACCGCGGCCCCGTGCTGGAGGCGCTGGTGGCCAGAGCCATCCGGAACATGGAGCTGACGCAGGAGGAGGTGCGGCTGGTGGGGCTCAGCGCCACGCTGCCCAACTACGAGGATGTGGCGACCTTCCTGCGCGTGGAGCCGGCCAGGGGACTCTTCTACTTCGATAACAGGTGGGGATCCCAGAGGGGATTGCAGAGGGGATTCCAGTGGGAATTCTGGAGGGAATTCCGGGAAAAGGGGAAGGTGGTGGGAATTCCAGGAGGGATCTACAGGGACTTCTGGAAGAGGGTGTCCAGAGATAATTCTGGGAGAGGGGATCCACAGGGAATTCTGGAGGGGGATTGATTCACAGGGAATTCCGGGAGAGGGGAGCCAGAGATAATTCTGGAAGAGGGGATCTGCAGGGAATTCCTTCCCAAGAGGGGATTCACGGGGCATTCTGGAAGAGGGTGTCCAGAGGGAATTCCAGTTCAACAAGAGGTGTGGGATTCTGGGAGAGGGAATTCCAGTAGAGGGGAGCCACAGGGAATTCCAGAGAGGGAATCTACAGGGAATTCCAGGAGAGGGAATTTCAGGAGAGGGAGCCATAGGGAATTCCAGAGAGGGGAGTGACAGGGAATTCTGGGAAGGGGATCTGGAAGGAATTCTGGTTTGACAACAGGTGAGGAATTCTGGGAGAGGGTGATCCACAGGGAATTCTAGGAGAGGGTGACCCAGAGGGAATTCTAGGAGACAGAGCCACAGGGAATTCCAGAGAAGGAATTCCAGGAGAGGGGATATTCGGGGAATTCCAGGAGAGGCAATTCCAGGAGTGGGAGCCAACAGGGAATTCTGGGAGAGGGGATCTGGAGGGAATTCTGGTTTGACAGTAGGTGAGGGAATTCCGGGAGAGGGAGATCCACAGGGAATTCCAGGAGAAGGGAGAGCCACCGGGAATTCTGGGAGGGGGAGATCCGCAGGGAATTCCAGTTCAACCACAAGTGTGGGAATCCAGGAGAGTGAGATCCAGAGGGAATTCCAGGAGAGTGAGATCCAGAGGGAATTCCAGAGTGTCCAGCTGGCTGGCTGCACTCAGGATGCAGTTATGCATCTTTGGGGGCCATCAGAGCTGGTTTTGGGGTCTGGGATCTCATTGATGGCATTTTTGGGATCTGGGATCTCCCCATACCACACATCTGTGGCATTTTTGGGATCTCATTTATGGCATTTATGGCATTTTTGGCATCTGGGATACAATTTATGACGTTTTTGGGATCTGGGATCTCATTTATGCATTTATGGCGGTTTTGGGATCTCAGATCTCCCAATACCACACATTTATGGCATTTTTGGGATCTGGGATCTCCCAATACACACATTTATGGTATTTTTGAGATCTGGGATATAATTCATGGCATTTTTGGGATTGGGATCTCATTGATGGCATTTTTGGGATTGGGATCTCATTGATGGCATTTTTAGGATTTGGGATCTCATTGATGGCATTTTTAGGATTTGGGATCTCATTGATGGCATTTTTAGGATTTGGGATCTCATTGATGGCATTTTTGGGATTGGGATCTCATTCATGGCATTTTTGGAATCTGGGATCTCATTGATGGCATTTTTGGGATCTCAGATCTCTCCATCCCACACATTGATGGCATTGTTGGGATTCCCTCCCCAGCAACACCCCAAACCCTCCCCACTCCCCTCAACAGCAGCCCAAAGGAATTCAATCCCCCAAAACCCCAAATTCCTTCGCATACAACATTTTTCCCATCCCATTTTCTCCGTGAATTCCCTTTCCCACGGATATTCCCACCCCAGTTTCCGGCCGGTGCCTCTGGAGCAAACCTACGTGGGGATCACGGAGAAGAAAGCCATCAAACGCTTCCAGATCATGAACGAGATCGTCTATGAGAAAATCATGGAGCACGCTGGCAAAAACCAGGTGGGGATTCTGTCCTGATCCTCCTAATCCTGGGAAAAATGGGGATTTGGGGCCTTTTTGGGGTCCTGGTGATCCGGAGGAGTTCAGGGGAGGAGTTGGGTTGGGTTTGCCGTGGAAGGTGAGGGGAAGGAAAATGAGTTTTTCGTCTTTTCCAGTTTGGATTAATTAGGAATTGAGCTTTTGGGATGAGGGAACTTTCATCCATCCATCAATCCCTGACCGCCAGGAGCATTAATTCCAGGCTGGGCCCTTTTCCTGGCTCTGCTGCTGGAATTCCCAGCTCATCCTGTTCCCATCCCTAGAATTCCCAGCTCATCCCAGTTCCCATTCCCAGCTCTGCTGCCAAAATTCCCAGCTCATCCTGTTCCCATCCCTAGAATTCCCAGCTCATCCCAGTTCCCATTCCCAGCTCTGCTGCCAAAATTCCCAGCTCATCCTGTTCCAATTCCCAGAATTCCCAGCTCATCCCAGTTCCATTTCCCAGCGTTCCGAGCTCATCCCTATTCCCTTTTCCTGTTGCTGCCTTGGGAATTCCCAGCTCATCCCAGTTCCCATTCCCAGCATTCCCAGCTCATCCCAGTTCCCATTCCCAGCACTCCTGGCTGATCCCATTCCCATTCCCAGCTCTCTCAGCTCATCCCGTTCCCATTCCTAGCTCATTGTGTTCCCATTCCCAGAATTCCCAGCTCATCCCAGTTCCCTTTTCCCAGCTCTGCTGCTGGAATTGCCAGCTCATCTCGATCCCATTCCTGGCTGATCCTGTTCCCAATCCCAGCTCATCCTGATCCCATTCCCAGCATTCCCAGCCCATCCCATTCCCAGCATTCCCAGCCCATCCCATTCCCGTTCTCAGCATTCCCAGCTCATCCCGTTCCCATTCCCAGCTCACCCTGTTCCCATTCCCAGAATTGCCAGCTGATCCCATTTCCATTCCCAGCTCATCCCAGTTCCCATTCCTAGAGTTCCCAGCTCATCCCAGTTCCCATTCTCAGCTCATCCCATTCCCGTTCCCAGCAGTCCCAGCTGATCCCATTCCCAGCTCTCTCAGCTAACCCTGTTCCCATTCCTGGTAGATCCCATTCCCATTCCTGGCTGATCTCGATCCCATTCCCAGCTCATCCCGATCCCATTCCCATCATTCTCGGCTCACCCCATTCCCATTCCGATCATTTCCAGCTGATCCCATTCCCATTCCCAGCTCTCTCAGCTCATCCTGTTCCCATTCCCGGAATTCCCAGCTCATCCCATTCCCATTCCCGGAATTCCCAGCTCATCCCGATCCAATTCCCAGCTCATCCCGATCCCATTCCCAGCTCATCCCAGTTCCCATTCCCAGCTCTCTCAGCTCATCCAGATCCCATTCCTGGCAGATCCCATTCCCAGCTCATCCTATTCCCATTCCCAGCTCCTCCTGATCCCATTCCCAGCTCACCCTGTTCCCATTCCCGGAATTCCCAGCCCATCCCATCCCATCCCATCCCATCCCATCCCATCCCATTCCCATTCCCATCATTCCCGGCTGGCCCCGTTCCCATTCCCGGCTGGCCCCGTTCCCATTCCCGGCTGACCCCGTTCCCATCATTCCTGGCTGACCCCGTTCCCATTCCCATCATTCCCAGCTCATCCCATTCCCGGAATTCCCGGCTGACCCCGTTGCCGTTGCAGGTTCTGGTGTTCGTTCACTCGCGGAAGGAGACGGGCAAGACGGCGCGGGCGATCCGGGACATGTGTCTGGAGAAGGACACGCTGGGGCTGTTCCTGCGGGAGGGCTCTGCCTCCACCGAGGTGCTGCGCACCGAGGCCGAGCAGTGCAAGGTGCGATCCGCGGGGACGGGAACATCCTGCGGGAAAATGGGAAAATCCTGCGGGAAAATCCTGCGGGAAAATGGGAAATGTCCTGCGGGAAAATGGGGAAATCCTGCTGGGAAAATCCTGCTGGGAAAACGGGGAAATCCTGCTGGGAAACGGGAACATCCTGCGGGAAAATGGGAAATGTCCTGCGGGAAAATGGGGAAACCCTGCTGGGAAAATCCTGCTGGGAAAACGGGAACATCCTGCGGGAAAATGGGAAAATCCTCCTGGGGAAACGGGAAAATCCTGCTGGGAAACGGGAAAATCCTGCTGGGAGATGGGGAAAATGGGAAAATCCTGCCGGGGAAACGGGAAAATCCTGCCGGGGAAACGGGAAAATCCTGCTGGGAGATGGGAAAATCCTGCTGGGAAAATGGGAAAATCCTGCTGGGAAAATGGGAAAATCCTGCTGGGAAACAGGGAAAACGGGAAAATTGTGGGAAAAGGGAAAACGGGAAAATCCTGCTGGGAGATGGGGAAAAATGGGAAAATCCTGCTGGGAGTTGGGGAAAATCCTGCTGGGAGTTGGGGAAAATCTTGCGGGAAAATGGGGAAACCCTGCTGGGAAAATCCTGCTGGGAAAATGGGAACATCCTGCGGGAAAATGGGAAAATCCTGCTGGGGAAACGGGAAAATCCTGCTGGGAAACGGGAAAATCCTGCTGGGAGATGGGGAAATCCTGCTGGGAAAACGGGAAAATCCTGCTGGGAAAATGGGAAAATCCTGCTGGGAAACAGGGAAAAACGGGAAAATCCTGCTGGGAGATGGGAAAATCCTGCTGGGAAAATGGGAAAATCCTGCTGGGAAAATGGGAAAATCCTGCTGGGAAACAGGGAAAAACGGGAAAATCCTGCTGGGAGATGGGAAAATCCTGCTGGGAAAATGGGAAAATCCTGCTGGGAAAATGGGAAAATCCTGTGGGAAAAGGGAAAAGGGAAAATCCTGCTGGGAAAATGGGAAAATCCTGCTGGGAAAATGGGAAAATCCTGCTGGGAAACAGGGAAAAACGGGAAAATCCTGCTGGGAAAATGGGAAAATCCTGCTGGGAAACAGGGAAAAACGGGAAAATCCTGCTGGGAAAATGGGAAAAACGGGAAAATCCTGCTGGGAGATGGGGAAAAATGGGAAAATCCTGCTGGGAGTTGGGGAAAATCCTGCTGGGAGTTGGGGAAAATCCTGCGGGAAAATGGGGGAACCCTGCTGGGAAAATCCTGCTGGGAAAATGGGAACATCCTGCGGGAAAATGGGAAAATCCTGCTGGGGAAACGGGAAAATCCTGCTGGGAGATGGGAAAATCCTGCTGGGAGATGGGGAAATCCTGCTGGGAAGATGGGGAAATCCTGCTGGGAAAATGGGAAAATCCTGCTGGGAAAATGGGAAAATCCTGCTGGGAAAATGGGAAAATCCTGCTGGGAAACAGGGAAAAGCGGGAAAATCCTGCTGGGAAAACGGGAAAATCCTGCTGGGAAACAGGGAAAAACGGGAAAATCCTGCTGGGAAAATGGGAAAATCCTGCTGGGAAACAGGGAAAAGCGGGAAAATCCTGCTGGGAAAACGGGAAAATCCTGCTGGGAAACAGGGAAAAACGGGAAAATCCTGCTGGGAGTTGGGGAAAAACGGGAAAATCCTGCCGGGAAAACGGGGAAAATCCTGCCGGGAAAACGGGGAAAATCCTGCCGGGAAAACGGGAAAATCCCTGCCGGGAAAACGGGAAAATCCTGCTGGGAGTTGGAGAAAAATGGGAAAATCCTGCTGGGAAGGTGGGAAAATCCTGCTGGGAGTTGGGGAAAAATGGGAAGATCCTGAGGGAGCTGGGAAAATGGGAAAATCATGCTGAGAAAATGGGAAAAATGGGAAAATTCCTGCTGGGAGCTGGGAAAATGGGAGAAGTCCTTAGGGGATGTGAGAAATGGGAAAATTCCTGAAGGGATCGGGGGAAAATGGGAAAAGTCCTGAAGGAATCTGGGAAAAATGGGGAAAGTCCTGCAGAGGTGGGAAAATGGGGACAATCCCTGCAGGGATGGGAGAAATGGGAACTTTCCTTAGGGAAAGCCTTGTCCAGCCTTTATCCATGGCAAGGATGAGATAAATTGGGATAAATTGGAAAAATTTCCCACCCTTCCCAGGATATCCCACACTTCTCGGGATGAATTCCCAGCCTTTCCCCGAGGATGAATTCCCAGCCTTTTTCCTGGAATATCCCACCCTTCCTGGGGAGGTTTCCCAGGCTTTCTCCTGGGACAATTCCCAGCCTTCCCCAGGATATCCCACTCTCCCCAGGGAGGACTCCCAGCCTTTCTCCTGGGATGAATTCCCAGCATTTCCCCCAGGCTATCCCACCCTTCCTGGGATGAATTCCCACCTTTCCCCTGGGATATCCCACCCTTCCTGGGGCAGATTCCCACCTTTCCCCCATATGAATTTCCAGCATTTCCCCCGGGATATCCCAGCCTTCCCGGGGCTCATTCCCAGCATTTCCCCAGGGATGAATTCCCACCTTTCCCCCGGGATCTCCCACCCTTCCTGGCATTACTGGGATGTGTTTTTCCCGCAGAACCTGGAGCTGAAGGATCTCCTTCCCTACGGATTCGCCATCCACCATGCGGGGATGACACGTGTGGACAGAACCCTCGTGGAGGATCTGTTTGCTGACAAACACATCCAGGTGGGATGGAATTCCAGGGGACAGAATCCCGGATTTATCTTGGGATTTTTATTTTATTTTATTTTATTTTATTTTATTTTATTTTGCATTACTGTATCGTGTTTAATTTTATTTTATTTTACATTACTGTATCTTATTTAGTTTTATTTGTATTTTATTTTATTTTGTTTTGTTTTATTTTATTTATCTTTTATCAAACAACCTCAGCTCTTCAGATTCTCCAGGGGCAGCAGCTCTTCCAGAGGAAGTTGATCTCTGGGTGCTTTCCCCTCACACTTCAATTCACAGATAGTTATTTTATTTTATTTTATTTTATTTTACTTTATTTTATTTTATTTTATTCTATTTTATTTTACTTCATTTTATTTTATTTTGGCAGGGAGGGTGTTTTTGTTTTGGCTTTTGTTTGTTTGGAGGTTTTTTGTTGGGTTTTTCTGTGGGTTTTAGGGGGTTTGGAGGTTTTTTTTGTTTGCTTTTATTGGGTTTTGGGGGTTTTTTTTTTGTATTTTGTTTCTTGTTTTTGTGGGGTTTTTTTGGGGGGAGTTTATTGGTGTTGTGCTTTGGTTTTGTTGTTTTTTTCATTTTGTTTTCTCTTTATTGTTTTTATAATATTATTTGTATTTTATTTTATTCTGCATTCTATTCTATTCTATTCTGTTCTATTTCTTTCTATTCCATTCTACTTTGTTCCATTCTGTTCTATTCAGTTCCATTCCGTTCTGTTCTATTCTTTTCTATTTCTATTCCATTGCATTCCATTTTTTATTTATTTATCCTGGATTTACCCAAGGACAGGATCTTGGTAAAAACGCACAAAATCTGTGTTTTCTGATCTGGGGAAAGTTGGGAGGTGGGAAAAGGGAATTGAGGAGCAGGAAAAGCAGCTTTTGTTGGAAATCAGGGATCAGGAAAAGCAGATTTCCTGGGAAATTTGCAGTCTGAGAGTTTTCCTGAGGTGGTCTAGAAAGGAAAAGTGGGAAAAGGGAATTTGGGCGCCAGGAAAAGCAGATTACCTTGAGAATTAGGTACAAGGAAAAGCAGCTTTTCTGGGAGATTTCCTGGGAAATTTCCTTATAGACAGAAGGCAAAGGATTTTCCCAGAAAATTTTGGCTGTGTTTGGATGTTCCTGGGTGGGTTTGGAGGCTCCTGGTCAGGTTTGGATGGTTCTGAACAGATTTGGACGTTCCTGGCCGGATTTGGAGGTTCCTGGTTAGATTTGCGAGGTTCCTGGGGGGATTTGGAGATTCCCAGCCAGACTTGGGATGTTCCTGGCTGGGTTTGGATGTTCCTGGCTGGGTTTGGATGTTCCTGACTTGGTTTGGATGCTCTTGGTTGGGTTTTAGATGTTCCTGGCCAGGTTTGGATGATTCTGGCCGGATTTGGACATTCCTGGCTGGGTTTGGACATTCTTGGCCAGATTTGGGAGGTTCCTGGCTAGGTTTGGAGGTTCCTGGTTGGATTTAGATGTTCCTGGATGGATTTTGGACGTTCCTGGCTGGATTTTGTAGGTTCCTGGGCAGATTTGGGAGGTTCTAGGTGGATTTGGATATTCCTGGTTGGATTTGGATGCTCCTGGCCAGATTTTGGACGTTCTTGGCTAGATTTGGGAGGTTCCTGTCTGGGTTTGAATGTTCTTGGGTGGAATTGGATGTTCCTGGCCAGGTTTTGGACATTCCTGGTCAGATTTGGGAGGCTCCTGGCTGTGTTTGGGAGGTTCCTGGGTGGATTTGGACATTCCTGGCTGGGTTTGGAGGTTCCTGGCCAGGTTTGGACATTCCTGGGGGAATTTGGATGTTCCTGGTTGGATTTGGGACATTCCTGGCCAGGTTTGGAGGATCCTGGGTGGATTTGGGAGGTTCTAGGTGGATTTGGATATTCCTGATTGGATATGGATGTTCCCAGCTGGATTTTGGACATTCCCAGCCAGATTTGGATGTTCCTGGCCAGGTTTGGAGGTTCTTGATTGGATTTGGATGCTCCTGGGTGGATTTGGATGTTCCTGGTTGGATTTTGGGCATTCCTGGCCAGGTTTGGATGTTCCTGGCTGGGTTTGGATGTTTGTAGCTGGATTTTGGACATTCCCGGCCGGATTTTGGATGTTCCCGGTTGGATTTGAACATTCCCATGCAGATTTGGCCATTCCCATTGGGATCTTCTCCCTGTTTTCCAGGTGCTGGTGTCCACAGCCACGCTGGCCTGGGGGGTGAACCTGCCTGCCCACACGGTGATCATCAAGGGCACTCAGGTGTACAGCCCGGAGAAAGGCCGCTGGACAGAGCTGGGGGCGCTGGACATCCTGCAGGTGGGGATGGGGAACCTCGGGGGCCGGGCTGGGGTTGGCATTCCAGAATCCCATGGGAAATCCCGTGGAAAATCCCATGGAAAATCCCCTTTTTGGGCTTCCTCCACCCTCCTGGTTCTTACCGGGGTTGTGGCATGGGAAGGGGAGGGTGAAGAATTCCTCAGTAACACCTTGCCCAGACCCTCCTGAGATGAGAATTCTGCAAGAATTCCTCAAGAATTCCTTGCCCAGATCCTCCTGAGTTGAGAATTCCTCAAGAATTCCCTGCCCTGATGCTCCTGGGATAATTCCTTGCCCAGACCCACCTGAGATAATTCCTTCAGAATTCCCTGCCAGACCTGTCCCAGGTAATTCCTCAGGAATTCCTTGCCCAGACCCTGCTGAGATGTCAATTTCTCAAGAATTCCTCAGGAATTCCATGCCCAGGCCCAGCTGAGGTGATAATTCCTCAGGAATTCCTTTCCCATTTTCATCCCAGATAATTCCTCAGGAATTTGTTTCCCATCTCCATCCCAGACAATCCCAGGTTTCTCCCACCATCTGGAACAGCTGCAGGCTGAACTCGCCACCCTCAAAACCTCAGGACAAAGCCAAAATCCCTCAATTAACCCTTGAATCTCTCAATATGTGAGACCAAACCAATGGAATTCCCAATCCCGGCCATTCCTGATCCCGTTTTCCCATTTTCCCAGATGCTGGGCCGTGCTGGGCGGCCTCAGTATGACACCAAGGGCGAGGGAATCCTCATCACTTCCCACGGGGAGCTGCAGTACTACCTGTCCCTGCTGAGAGAATTCCTCAGGAATTCCTTGCCCAGACCCATCCCAGAGAATTCCTCAGGAATTCCATGTCCAAACCCATCCCAGAGAATTCCTTAAGAATTCCATGCCCAGATCTTCCTGAGATAATTCCTTACCAGACCCATCTGAGATGAGAATTCCTCAGGAATTCCTTGTCTCCTGCTGAGATAATTCCTCAAGAATTCCTTGCCCAGACCCACCTGAAATCATAATTCCTCAGGAATTTGTTTCCCATCTCCATCCCAGACAATCCCAGGTTTCTCCCACCACCTGGAACAGCTGCAGGCTGAGCTCTTCACTCCCAAAACCTCAGGACAAAGCTGAAATCCCTCAATCAACGCATGAATCTGTCAATATTTGGGACCAAACCGATGGAATTCCCAATCCTGGCCATTCCTGATCCCGTTTTCCCACTTTCCCAGATGCTGGGCCGTGCCGGGCGGCCTCAGTACGACACCAAGGGCGAGGGAATCCTCATCACCTCCCACGGGGAGCTGCAGTACTACCTGTCCCTGCTGAACCAGCAGCTGCCCATCGAGAGCCAGATGGTGGCCAAGCTGCCCGACATGCTCAACGCCGAGGCCGTGCTGGGCAACGTCCAGAATGCCAAGGTCGGCGGGAATTCTGGAATTCCGGAGGGATTTGGGGGTGTGGGAGGTTGGGATGGGGTTTGGGAGGGTGGTGAGGGGAAGGGAAGGAAGTTTGGGGTGTTTTGGGGGTTAGTTACGGGATGTTTTCCGGAATTAAAAGGAAAGAGGGAAAGGGGAGGAAAGAAAGGGAGTTAGGGACCTGGGAAAGCAAATTTCCTGGGAAATTGGGAGCCAGGAAAAGCAGATTTCCTGGGAAATCAGGCCCTGGGAAAAGCAAATTTCCTGGGAAATTTGACTTTGGGAAAAGGAGTTTTCCTGGGAAATTGGGTGTCAGGAAAAGCAGCTTTTCTGGGAAATTTGCAGCATGAGAGTTTTGCCAAGCTGGTCTAGAAAGGAAAACTGGGAAAAGGGAATGGTGAGGGAAAGGGAATTGGTGACCAGGAAAAGCAGCTTTTTTGGGAAATTGCATGTCAGGAAAAGCAACTTTCCTGGGAAGTTTGATGTCAGGAAAGCTAGCTTTCCTGAGATATTTCGTTGAGAGATTTGTTCATCTTGTCTATGAAGGGAAACTGGGAAAAGGGAGTTAGGCACCAGGAGAAGGAGCTTTCCTGGGAAATTGGGAGCTAGGAAAAGCAGCTTTTCCTAGAAAATCAGGCACCAGGAAAAGCGGCTTTCCCAGGATTTCCCAGCTCCCTTTCCGGATGCTCCAGTGGGATTTAGCCAGGATCAGCTCAGCTCCCAGCTCCGGAATCTGATGGAATTTGGGATTTGGGAATTCCCTCAGGACACTGTGAACTGGGATCTGATGGGATTTGGGAATTGCCTCGGGATGCTGCGAACTGGGATCTGATGGGATCAGGAATTTGGGAATTCCCTCAGGACACTGTGAACTGGGATCTGATGGGATTTGGGGATTTGGGATTTGGGAATTCCCTCAGGACGCGGTGAACTGGCTGGGCTACACCTACCTGTACATCCGGATGCTCCGGTCTCCGACCCTTTACGGGATTTCCCACGAGGACCTGAAGGCTGACCCTCTCCTGGAGCAGAGGCGCCTCGACCTCGTGCACACTGCGGCGCTGATGCTGGACAAGAACAACCTGGTCAAGTACGACAAGAAAACCGGGAATTTCCAGGTGAGGGGGCGGGGAAAGTGGGATTGAGGGGTGGGGTGGTGGGGAAATGGGGAATTTCTGGGTGGGATGGCAGGAAATTGGGGAATTTCCAGGTGGGATTGTGAGAAAATGGGGATTTTCTAGGTGGGATGGCAGGAAAATGAGGAATTCCCTGGTGAGATGGTGGGAAAATGGGGAATTTCCAGGCAGGAAGGTGAGAAGAGGGAGAATTTCTGGGTGAGGTGGCAGGAAAATGGGGAATTTCCTGGTGAGGTGGCAGGAAAATTTCCAGGTGGGATGGTGAGGAAAAGGGAGGGATTTCTAGGTGAGGAACCAGGAAAATGGGGAATTTCCAGGTGGGAAGGTAAGAAAATGGGGAATTTCCAGGTGGGGTGGCAAGAAAAGGGAGGATTTCTAGGTAAGGAGGCAGGAAAACAGGGAATTTCTGGGTGAGGAGGCAGGAAAATGGGGAATTTCCTGGTGGGATGGTGAGAAAAGGGGGAATTTCCTGGTGAAGTGGCAAGAAAACAGGGTATTTTTAGGTGAGGAAGCAGGAAAATGGGGAATTTCTAGGTGAGGAGGCAGGAGAACCTCCAGGTGAGGAAAAGGGAGGGATTTCTAGGTGAGGAGTTAGGAAAATGGGGTATTTCCCAGTGGGATGATGAGAAAATGGGGGATTTTCAGGCAAGGTGGTAGGAAAACAGGGAATTATTAGGTGAGCAGGCAGGAAAATGGGGAACATCCTGGTAGAAAGGGAAGAAAATGGGGAATTTCCAGGTGGGGTGGCAAGAAAAGGGAGGATTTCTAGGTGAGGAGACAGGAAAATGGGGAATTTCTAGGTGAAGAGGCAGGAAACTGGGGAATTTCCAGGTGGGGTGGTGAGAAAATGGGGATTTTCTAGGTGGCGTGGCAGAAAAATGGGAAATTTCTAGGTGAGGAGACAGGAAAATAGGAAAATTTCCCGGTGCCAGGGACAGTTGGAATCCCATGGTTTCTTCCACCATTCCCATGGTTCCTCCCCACATTTCCCATGGTTTCTCCTCTCCATTCCCATGGTTTCTCCCGCCATTCCCATGGTTCTTCTGGTGATTCCGGCTGTTGTCCTGGCCATTCCCATGGTTTCTTCCGCTTTTTCCTGTGGTTTCTCCCAACCATTCATTCCCATGGTTTCTCCTCACCATTCCCATGGCTTCTCCCTGGTAATTCCCAATTTTCTCCCGCTGATTCCGGCTGTTGTCCTGGCTGTTCCCATGGTTTCTCCCAACCATTCCTGTGGTTTCTACCCATGATTCTCACCGTTCTCTTGCTGATTCCAGCTGTTTTCCAGTGATTCTGGCTGTTCTCCTGGTGATTCCCAATGTTCTCCCGGTGATTCTCATGGTTTCTCCTAACCATTCCGGCTGTTCTCCCACTGACTCCGGCTGTTCTCCGGCTGTTGTCCCGGCAGGTGACGGAGCTGGGCCGCATCGCCAGCCATTACTACATCACCAACGAGACGGTGCAGACCTACAACCAGCTGCTGAAGCCCACACTGAGCGAGATCGAGCTCTTCCGGGTGTTCTCGCTGTCCTCGGAGTTCCGGAACATCACCGTGCGCGAGGTATGGCTGGGAGCGGCCAAGGGTGACAGTGGCCAAGGGTGACAATGGCCAAGGGTGCAAATGGCTGTGGGTGACAATGGCCGCGGGTGACAGTGACCAAAAACTGCCAAAAACCAAAAACCGACCAAAAGCCAACACCAACCAAAGATTGAAAACTAAAAACCAACCAACACCCGACACCAACCAAAACCCAAAAACTAAAAACCAACACCCGACACCAACCAAAACCCGAAAACTAAAAACCAACCAACACCCGACACCAACCAAAACCCGAAAACTAAAAACCAACCAACACCCGACACCAACCAAAACCCGAAAACTAAAAACCAACCAACACCCGACACCAACCAAAACCCGAAAACTAAAAACCAACCAACACCCGACACCAACCAAAACCCGAAAACTAAAAACCAACCAACACCCGACACCAACCAAAACCCGAAAACTAAAAACCAACCAACACCCGACACCAACCAAAACCCGAAAACTAAAAACCAACCAACACCCGACACCAACCAAAACCCGAAAACTAAAAACCAACCAACACCCGACACCAACCAAAACCCGAAAACTAAAAACCAACCAACACCCGACACCAACCAAAACCCGAAAACTAAAAACCAACCAACACCCGACACCAACCAAAACCCGAAAACTGCAAAACCAACCAACACCCGACACCAACCAAAACCCGAAAACTGAAAAACCAACCAACACCCGACACCAACCAAAACCCGAAAACTGCCAAAAACCAACACCCGACACCAACCAAAACCCAAAACTGCCAAAAACCAACACCCAACACCAACCAAAACCCGAAAACTGCCAAAAACCAACACCCGACACCAACCAAAACCCAACCAAACACCAACACCCAAGACAAACCAACACCAACCAAAAACCAACCAAACACCGAACACCAACACCTACAAAAAACTAAAAACTGGCCAAAAACTGACACCAACACCCAACCAAAAGCCAACATCCGCTCTAACATTGACAACCAGCACAAACACCAATACTGACCGACAACCAGCACCCAACAGCCGCGGGCGACAGTAGCCAACAACCAACACAAACACTAACCAAAACCCAACAGCTAGCACCAACCAGAAATCATCAGCCAATCACACCCAACACCAACCAAAAACCAACAACCAACCACATCTAACAGCCAACAGCCATCACCACTACCAGCAGCCATCACCCAACAGCCAGCACCCAGACCCAACCAAAAACCAACCATCACCACACAACAGCCAAGACCCAATACCAACCAAAAATGAACAACACACAACAGCCAACAACCAACACCGACACCCGACACCAGCCAAAGACCAAAAACTGCCCAAAAACCAACACCCAATACCAACACCAACCAAAACCTAACAGCCGTCACCCAACACCAACCAACACCTACCAACAACCAACACCAACCACATCCAACAGCCAATCACACCAACAGCCAACACCAACTGAAAACCAACAACCATCACCCAACAGCCAACAACCAAAACCAACCAAAAACCAACAACAAACCACACTCAACACTGACACCCAACACCAACCAACCCAAAACCCATCACCCAACACCAACCAAAGACCAAAAACTGACCAAAAACCCAACACCCTACAGCTGACAACCATCACCAACACCCAACAACAGCCAACACCAACCACAAACCAACAACCATCACCCAACAACAGCCAACACACAACAGCCAACAACCATCCCCCAACACCAACACCCGAAAACAGCCAACACCAGCCATCACCCAACACCAACCAAAAACCAACAACCAGCCACACACAGTACCAACCACACCCAACACGAACCAAAAACCAGCAGTCAGCCACACCACCAACCATACCCAACATCAACACCAACCAACACTAAACACCAACCACACCCAACACGAACCAAAAACCAGCAGTAAACCACACCACCAACCATCACCCAACACCCGAAAACAGCCAACACTAATCATCACCCAACACCAACCAAAAACCAACAACCAGCCACACCCAATACCAACCACACCCAACACCAACCAAAAGCCAGCAGTCAGTCACATCACCAACCAACACCCAACATCAACACCAACACAAACTAACACCCAACACCAACCAGACTGTTTCCCGCAGGAGGAGAAGCTGGAGCTGCAGAAGCTGCTGGAGCGAGTGCCCATCCCGGTGAAGGAGAGCATCGAGGAGCCCAGCGCCAAGGTCAGCCGGCTGGGAATTCCCACCGGGAAATTGAGATCAGGAAAAGCAGATTTCCTGGGAAATTGGGATCAGGAAAAGCAGCTTTCCTGGGAAATTTGGGCACCAGGAAAAGCAGCTTTCCCGGGAAATTTGGCCACCAGAAAAGCAGCTTTCCCGGGAAATTTTCAACTGGAGTGTTTTGCTGAGCTGGTCTGGAAAGGTGAACTTGGAGAAGGGAATTAGGAACGAGGGAAAGCAGCTTTCCTGGAGAATTAGGGATGAGGAAAAACAGTTTTCCTGGGAATTTGGGCACCAAGGAAAGCAACTTTCCCAGGAAATTTGGACAGGAGAGTTATGCTGAGTTGGTCTAGGAAGGGAAACCATGAGAAGGGAAGTGGAGACCAGGAAAAGCAGCTTTTTTGGGAATTTGGGGATGAAGAAAATCAAATTCCCTGGGAATTTGGGCACCAGGAAAAGCAGCTTTTTTGGGAATTTGGCACCAGGAAAAGCAGTTTTTTTGGGACATTCCCTGACCCTCTCCGTTGCCGTTCCAGATCAACGTCCTGCTCCAGGCGTTCATCTCCCAGCTGAAGCTCGAGGGTTTTGCCCTCATGGCCGACATGGTCTATGTGACCCAGGTGAGACCCAAACCAGGGAATAACGGGATTTTGGGATTTTCCGGGGGAAATGTGGGAATCCTGTGGGATTTTGGGTGGAGTTGACTTTTTTGGGGTTTTCTGGAGGAAACTTGGGAATCCTGTGGGATTTGGGTGGAGCTGATGTCATTTAGGGTCATTTTTCCTGATTTAATCTTTTTAAATTAAGTCTTAAATTTTAAAATTTAATTTTAAATTTTAAAAAATTCAAATTCAAAAAATTTAAATTTTAAAAATTTTAAATTTAAATTTTTTTTAAAATTTAAATTTTTCTGATTTAATCTTTTTTTCTGAGAGAAACCCTGGTGTTGTGTCCGACATCAAAATGGGATTTAATCCCTAAATGTTGCTCTTCCACCCCAAACTCTGCCTCCAGCACACCAAACACAGGGAATAATGGGTTTTTCGGGATTTTCAGGGGGAAATTCAGGAATCCTGTGGGATTGGGGTGGAGCTGATGTCATTTATGGTGGAGAGAAACTTCAGAGTTGTCCAACATCAAAATGGGGTTAATCCCTAAAAACTCACATTGCGCCCCAAACTCCAGCAGACCAAACCCAGGGAATAATGGGGTTTTTTGGGATTTTCTGGAGGAAATGTGGGAATCCTGTGGGATTGGGGTGGAGCTGATGTCATTTTGGGGTGGGACCAGGTGGGATTCCTGGTTTTTTCCACCCCAAACTGCTCTGGGGAGGGATTGGGGATTTGGGAATTTGGGGTGGAGATTTGGGATTCAGGAATTGGGGAATCCAGGAATTGGGGAATTTGGGAATTGAGGATCCTGGACTCTCCTGTTCCCAGTCTGCAGGGAGGCTGATGAGAATTCGGGGTTTTTGGGATTCGGGGTTTTTGGGTTTCAGGATTTTTGGGATTCGGGATTTTTAGGATTTGGGGAATTGGGGGATTGGGGATTTTTGGGATTGGGGATTTCTGGGATTCAGGAATTAGGGATGTGTCCGACCTCTCCTGTTCCCAGTCTGCCAGGAGGCTGATGAGAATTTGGGATTTTTGGGATGTGGGAATTGGGGAATTTGGGAATTGGGGAATTTGGGATGGATCCAGACTCTGCCATTCCCAGTCTGCAGGGAGGCTGATGAGAATTCAGGGTTTTTGGGATTTGGGTTTTTTGGGAATTGTGGATTGATCGAGCCTCTCCTGTTCCCAGTCTGCCGGGCGGCTGATGAGAATTCGGGATTTTTGGGATTCGGGGTTTTTGGGAATTGGGATTTTTGGGAATTGTGGATGTATCCAGCCTCTCCCGTTGGCAGTCTGCCGGGAGGCTGATGAGAATTTGGGATTTTTGGGATTCGGGGTTTTTGGGATTTTTGGGGATTTGGGATTTGGGGAATTTGGGAATTGTGGATGGATCCAGCCTCTCCCATTCGCAGTCAGTCTGGAGGCTGATGAGAATTTGGGATTTTTGGGATTTGGGATTTTTGGGATTTGGGACTTTTGGGAATTGTGGATGTATCCGACCTCTCCCATTGGCAGTCTGCCGGGCAGCTGATGAGAATTCGGGATTTTTGGGATTCGGGGTTTTTGGGATTTGGGATTTTTGGGATTCGGGATTTCTGGGATTCAGGATTTTTGGGATTTGGGATATTTGGGATTCAGGACTTTTGGGAATTGGGATTTTTGGGAATTGTGGATGTATCCAGCCTCTCCCGTTGGCAGTCTGCCGGGCGGCTGATGCGCGCCATCTTCGAGATCGTGCTGAACCGCGGCTGGGCTCAGCTGAGCGACAAAACCCTCAACCTCTGCAAGATGATCGACAAGCGCATGTGAGTGGGGAGGGGAAACAGCGGGAAAAACAGTGGGAAAATGGGAAAAACAACGGGGAAAACAATGGGAAAAAGAACAGGAAAAATGGGGAAAACAGGAAAAACAACAGGAAAAACAATGGGGAAAACAGGAAAGAAAAACAGGAAAACGGGGAAAATGGGGAAAACAATGGGGAAAATGGGGAAAACAATGGGAAAAACGGGAAAAATGGGACAAACAATGGGGAAAAATGGGGAAAACAACCGGAAAAAGGGGAAAAATGGGACAAACAATGGGGAAAACAGGAAAAACAACGGGAAAAACAATGGGAAAAACAACAGGAAAAACAATGGGGAAAATGGGAAAAACAATGGGAAAAAGAACGGGAGAAACAATGGGAAAATGGGAAAAAGAACGGGAAAAACAACAGGAAAAATGGGAAAAAGAATGGGAAAAAGAGCGGAAAAACAACGGGAAAAACAATGGGAAAAAGAACAGGAAAAACGGGGAAAAGGGAAAAACAACGGGAAAATGGGAGAACCAATGGGAAAAAGAGCGGGAAAAACAGAAAAAACAACGTGAAAAACGGGGAAAAAGGGGGAAAAAACGGGAGAAACAATGGGAAAAACAATGGGAAAAAACCGGGAAAACTGGGGGAAAAAAGGGGAAAAACAACGGGAAAAACAACGGGGAAAAAACCCGGGAAAAACAATGGGAAAAAAGGGAAGAACAGTGGGAAAAACAATGGGAAAAATGAGAAAAACAATGGGAAAAATGGGAAAAATGGGAATTCTGGGGCTGGGGGGAAATTGATTGGGGTAAATACTCTGGTTGGGGGAGAAATGGGAATTTTGGAGCTGGGTGTGGAGATCGTTAGGGGGAACAAAGTATAAAAAAGTATTAAAGTGTATAAAAGGGTATAAAAAGTAAAAAAAAGGTATAAAAAAGGTATAAAAATGGTATAAAAATGGTATAAAAATGGTATAAAAATGGTATAAAAGTGGTATAAAATTTTATACGGTAAATAGAATGTCAGACTACAAAAACTCCAAGCACATAGGCTAAGGATATAGAGAATATAGAAAAGGTATAAAAATGTATAAAAGGGCATAGAAAGATGTTTTTAATAATGAAAATAAAACACAAGAATAGAGATTGAAAAGATGTAAAAATAAAATGCAAGTGAGAAGAAATAAAAATAAGAATACGTACAATAAATAAAATAGAAGTACATACATCGATAAAGATACAGAAGGGTGTATAGAAAAGCAAAGGTGAAAATCATCAGGTATGACCTGGAATTCCTGGGATAATTCCTGAATAATTCCAGGATAGTTCCTGAATAATTCCCGTGTAATTTCTGGGATAATTCCTGAATAATTTCTGAATAATTCCTGAATAATTCCCGTGTAATTTCTGGGATAATTCCTGAATAATTTCTGAATAATTCCAGAATAATTTCTGGATAATTCCTGAATAATTCCGAGATAGTTCGTGAATAATTCCTGAATAATTCCCGGATAATTTCAGAATAATTCCTGAATAATTCCCGAATAATTCCTGAATAATTCCCAGATAATCCTGGCTAATTCCTGGGATAATTCTGGAATAATTCCCGAATAATTCTGGGATAATTCCTGAATAATTCCCAGATAATCCCAGCTAATTCCTGGGATAATTCTGGAATAATTCCAGGATAATTCTGGAATAATTCCCGAATAATTCCCGGCTAACTCCCGTCTAATCCCCCCCAGGTGGCAGTCGATGTGTCCCCTGCGGCAGTTCAAGAAGCTCCCCGAGGAGGTGGTGAAGAAAATTGAGAAGAAGAATTTCCCCTTCGAGAGACTTTATGACCTGAACCACAACGAGATCGGTGCGGGATCCCGGATCCGGGAAAAGGGAGGGAATTCCGGAAAAAATATGGGAAAAGAGGGGGAATTCCTGAAAATCTGGGAAAAGAGAGGGAATTCCCAAAAAATACGGGAAAAGAGAGGGAATTCCCGAAAAAATATGGGAAAAGAGAGGGAATTCCTGAAAATCCGGGAAAAGAGAGGGAATTCCTGAAAATCCGGGAAAAGAGAGGCAATTCCAGAAAAAATATGGGAAAAGGGAGCAGGAATTCCGGAAAAAAACCAGGAAAAGGGAGCGGGAATTCCTGAAAAAATATGGGAAAAGAGCGGGAATTCCTGAAAATCCGGGAAGAGGGAATTCCCGAAAATCCGGGAAAAGGGAATTCCTGAAAAATATGGGAAAAGAGAATTCCCAAAAAATCTGGGAAAAGGGATCTGGGAATTCCTGAAAAAGTCTGGGAAAAGGGATCAGGAATTCCCAAAAAAATACGGGAAAAGGGATGGGGAATTCCCAAATAAATCTGGGAAAGGGGATCTGGGAATTCCTGAATAAATCTGGGAAAAGGGATTGGGATTCCCAAATCTTAAAAAAAAGGGATCGGGAATTCCCAAATAAATCTGGGAAAGGGATCGGGAATTCCCAAATAAATCTGGGAAAGGGATTTGGGATTCCCAAATCTGGGATGGGAGAGGTTTGGGATCTTTGAGTGACTCTGTGAGCTCAACCACAACGAGATTGGTGCGGGATCCCCAAAAATCTGGGAAAAGGGAATTCCTGAAAAATCCAGGAGAAGGGAATTCCTGAAAAGATCTGGGAAAAGGGATCTGGGATTCATGAAAAAAATATGGGATGGAAGGGATTTGGGATCCTCTGTATCCAGGAAAAGGGATCTGGGAATTCCCAAATTAATTCAGGAGAAGGGATCCAGGATTCCTAAATAAATCTGGGAAAAGGGATCGGGGATTCCCAAATAAATATGGGAAAGGGATCGGGAATTGCCAAATAAATCTGGGAAAAGATGAAATCAGGATCCCCCAAATCTGGGAAAAGGGGGATCCAGGATTCCCAAATTTGCAAAAGGGATTGGGAATTCCTGAATAAATGTGGGAAAAGGGATTCCCAAATAAGTATGGGATGGAAGGGATTTGGGATCCCCTGAATCTGGGAAAGGGGATCTGCAATCCCAAATAAATCTGGGAAAGGGATCCGGGAATTCCCAAATAAATATGGGAAAGAGATTCAGGAATTCCTAAATGAATCTGAGAAAAGGGATTCAGGAATTCCTAAATAAATGTGGGAAATGGGATCAGGATTCCCAAATAAATCCAGGAAAGGGGATCTGGGAATTCCCAAATCTGGGAAAAGGGGAGGAGTTTGGGATCCCCAAATCATCAGGGCAATCCATTCCTGGGGGAAAAGGAGGAATTTTGGGGCTGAAGTGGAAAAATGATCCGGGAAAAGGGAATTTTTTTGAAGGAAAGAAGGGAATTTGGGGGTTGAATTGTGAAAATCATGGGGAAAAGCTCCCTGACTGGAGGAAAAATGAATTTTTTTTAATGAAAAATGGGAATTTTGGGGTGGAATTGTGAAAATCATGGGGAAAATTCCTTGACTGGGGCAAAAGCAGGAATTTTGGGGATGAAGTATAAAAATGATTAGGGAAAAACTGAATGTTTTTTAAGGAAAAAATGGAATTTTGGGGTTGAATTGTGAACATCACTGGGGAAAATGCCTTGATTGGGGAAAAAAATGGAATTTTTTTAAGGAAAAAAGGGAATTTTTGGGGTTGAATTGTGAAAATCATCAGGAAAAATGCCTTGGTTGGGGGAAAAATGGGAATTTTGGGGTTGAGTTATAAAAATAATCAGGGAAAATGCCATGCTGAGGGAAAAAATAGAAATTTTTTTAAGGAAAAAAGGGAGTTTGGGTGTTGAATTGTGAACATCACTGGGGAAAATGCCGTGCTAAGGGAAAAATGGATTTTTTTTAAGGAAAAAAGGGAATTTTTGGGGTTGAATTGTGAAAATCATTAGGAAAAATGCCATGATTGGGGGAAAAATGGGAATTTTGGGGCTGAATTGTAAAAATGATTCGGGAAAAATGGAATTTTTTTAAATGAATAAAGGGAATTTTGGGGTCGAATTGTGAAAATCATGGGGAAAAATTCCTGGACTGGGGAAAAAGCAGGAATTTTGGGGCTGAATTGTAAAAATAATCAGGGAAAAATTGAATTTTTTTTTAAATGAAAAAAGGGAATTTTGGGGTCAAATTGTGAACATCACTGGGGAAAATGCCTTGATTGGGGGAAAAAATTGAATTTTTTTTTAAGGAAAAAGGGAATTTTGGGGTGGAACTGTGAAAATCATTGGGGAAAAATTCCTTGACTGGGGGAAAAGCAGGAATTTTGGGGCTGAAGTGTAAAAATGATTCGGGAAAAATCGCATTGTTTTAAATGAGAAGAGGGAATTTTGGGGTGGAACTGTGAAATCCCCTCAATCCCATTCCTAGTGATTTTCCCGTTCCCAGGGGAGTTGATCCGGATGCCGAAAATGGGGAAAACCATCCACAAGTACGTTCACCTGTTCCCCAAACTGGAGTTATCGGTGCACCTGCAGCCCATCACGCGCTCCACGCTCAAGGTGGAGCTCACCATCGCCCCGACTTCCAGTGGGACGAGAAGGTCAGGGGGAATTTGGGGGGAAAATGGGAAAAAATGGGGATTTTGGGGGGCAAATGGGGATTTTGGGGGGAAAATTGGATTTTGGGGGGAAAATTGGATTTTGGGGGGAAATTGGGGATTTTGGGGGGAAATTGGGCATTTTGGGGGGAAAAATGGGGATTTTGGGGGGAAAAAATGGGTATTTTGTGGGGGAAAATGGGGATTTTGGGGGGAAAATGGGGATTTTGGGGGAAAAATGGGGATTTTGGGGCTGGAGTGTGGAAATTGTCAGGGAAAATCCCAAACTAAATGGGATTTGGGGGAAAAAATGGGAATTTTGGGGCTGGGGGGTGAAAATTGTCAGGGTAAATGTTCTATTTGGAGGCAAAAATGGGAATTTTGGGGGAAAAAAATGGGAATTTTGGGGTTGGAGTGGGGAAATTGTTGGGAGAAATGCCCTTGGTTGGGAAAAAAAATCCCAAAAAAATGGGAATTTTGGGGGAAAAATGGTAATTTTGGGGATGGAATGTGAAAATTGTCAGGGAAAATGCCCTGGTTGGGGGGAAAATCCCAAAACAAACATGGTTTGGGAGGGGAAATGGGAATTCTGGGGTTGAAGTGTGAAAATCACAAAGGCAAACACATTCCTGGGGGTAAAAAGGAGGAATTTTGGTGTTGAATTGTGAAAATCAGTGAGGAAAACACATTTTTGGGGTGAAAAGGAGCAGTGTTTGGGCTGAATTGTAAAACTCAAGAGTGCAAACCCATTCCTGGGTGAAAAGGAGGAATTTCAGGATTGAGGTTTAAAAATCATGTGGGAAAACTCATTCTGGGGGATAAAAAGGAGGAATTTGGGGGTTGGAATTCAGAAAATCATAAGGGAAAACACATTTTTGGGGTAAAAATAAAGCCATTTTGGGGCTGTGAAGCTCCAGACCAGCTGGAATTTTGGGCTCCAGGATCAGGAATTTCCCAGGAATTGCTGAATTTCCCATTTGCAGCTGCACGGCTCCTGGGAGGGTGAAAAGGAGGGATTTTGGGGCTGAAATGTGAAAATCATGAGAGCAAACATTCCTGGGGGGAAAAGGAGGAATTTTGGGGCTGAATTGTAAAAATGATCAGGAAAAATCCCCTGCTTGGGGGAAAAAGAGGAATTTTGGGGTTGAAGTGTAAAAATCATGAGGGAAAACTCATTCTGGAGGTGAAAAGGAGGAGTTTTGGTGTTGAATTGTGAAAATTATTGGGGAAAACCTATTCCTGGGGTGAAAAGGAAGAATTTTGGGGCTGAAGTGTAAAAATCAAAAGTGCAAATTCATTCCTGGGATAAAAAGGAGGAGTTTTGGGGCTGAATTGTGAAAATTATCAGGGAAAACAAATTCCTGGGGTGAAAAGGAAGAATTTTGGGGCTGAAGTGTATAAATCAAGAGGGAAAACACATACCTAGGGTGAAAAAGAGAAATTTTGAGTTGAATTGTGAAAATTATTGGGGAAAATACATTCCTGGGATAAAAAGGAGGAGTTTTGTGGCCAAATTGTAAAAATTATCAGGGAAAACCCATTTGTGGTGTAAAAATAAATCCCTTTTGGGGCTTTGGAGCTCCAGAGCAGCTGGAATTTTGGGCTCCAGGATCAGGAATTTCCCAGGAATTGCTGAATTTCCCATTTGCAGCTGCACGGCTCCTGGGAGGGTGAAAAGGAGGGATTTTGGGACTGGAATGTGAAAATCATGAGGGAAAACACATTCCTGGGGTAAAAAGGAGGAATTTGGAGCTGGATTGTAAAAATCACAAGGGCAAACATTCCTGGGGTGAAAAGGAGGAATTTTGGGGTTGAATTGTGAAAATCATGAGGGGAAATACATTCCTGGGGTGAAAAGGAGGAATGTTGGTATTGAATTGTGAAAACTATTGGGGAAAACACATTCTGGGGTAAAAAGAAGAAATTTTGGGGCTGAGTTGTAAAAAATCATGAGGGAAAACACATTCCCAGGGTGAAAAGGAAGAATTTTAGTGTTGAATTGCAAAAATCAAGAGGGAAAACACATTCTTGGGGTGAAAAGGAGGAATTTGGGGGTTGGAATTCAGAAAATCATAAGGGAATACCCATTCCTGGTATTAAAAAAAGCCATTTTGACACCAAATTGCTGTGCTGGAGCTGCAGAGCAGCAGGAATTTTGGCCACCAAGCCCAGGAACATCCCAGGAATTCCCGAATTTCCCGTTCCCAGGTTCACGGCTCGTCGGAGGCGTTCTGGATCCTGGTGGAGGACGTGGACAGCGAGGTGATCCTGCACCACGAGTACTTCCTGCTGAAATCCAAGTACTCGCAGGACGAGCACCTGGTGACCTTCTTCGTGCCGGTGTTCGAGCCGCTGCCGCCCCAGTACTTCATCCGGGTCGTGTCCGACCGCTGGCTCTGTGAGTGACCGCTGAGTGACCGCTGAGTGACCATCGGGGATTCCTGCTGGGGAAACTGGGGTGGGATGGGATGGGATGGGTGGTTCCTGGGGAATTCATGGATTTGTGACTGGAAAAAACCTCCAGGGTGGGGTTTGGGATTGCTGGTTCCCAGTGGGAATTCTTGCCTGGGAAAACTTGGGGTGGTGTCCAACCGCTGGCTCTGTGAGCGAATTTGGGAATTCCTGGTGGGAAACTGGGGTGGGGTGGGATGGCTGGTTCCTGGGGGATTCCTGGATTTGTGACTGGAAAAAACCCCAGGGTGGGATTTGGGATTGCTGGTTCCTGGGGGAATTCCTGGGAAAACCTGAGGTGGTGTCCGACCGCTGGCTCTGTGAGTGAATTTGGGAAATCCTGAGGGGAAGAACTGGGGTGGGATGGGATGGGATGGGATGGGTGGTTCCTGGGGAATTCATGGATTTGTGACTGGAAAAAACCTCCAGGGTGGGGTTTGGGATGGCTGATTCCTGGGGGAATTCCTGGGAAAACCTGGGGTGGTGTCCAACCGCTGGCTCTGTGAGTGACCACGGAGTGACCACTGAGTGACCATTGAGTGACCATCGGGGATTCCTGCGGGAAAAACTGGGGTGGGGTGGGATGGATGGTTCCTGGGGAATTCCTGTATTTGTGACTGGAAAAACATCAGGATGGGGTTTGGGATTGCTGGTTCCCCATGGGAATTCTTGCCTGGGAAAACCTGGGGTGGTGTCCAACCGCTGGCTCTGTGAGCGAATTTGGGAATTTCTGCGGGGAAAAATGTGGGGTGGGGATGGGATGGGTGGTTCCTGGGGAATTCCTGGATTTGTGCCTGGAAAAACATCAGGATGGGCTTTGGGATTGCTGGTTCCCAGAGAATTCCTGCCTGGAAAAACTCCAGGATGGGCTTTGGAGTCGCTGATGCTGGGGTGGGGTTTGGGATCACTGTATCCCGGGGTTATTCCTGGATTTCTGCCCAGAAAAGCCACAGAATGGGGTTTGGGATCTCTGGTTCCTCAGGTTATTCCTAGAAAAACCCTGGGATGGGGTTTGGGATTGCTGACCCTGGAGTCAGCTTTGGGATCACTGTTTCCTGGGGAATTCCTGCCTGGAAAAACCCCAGGATGGGGTTTGGGATTGCAGTTTTCTGGGGTTATTCCTGGACTTCTGCCCAGAAAAACCCCAGGATAGGGTTTGGGATTGCTGGTTCCTGGGGAATTTCTGGAAAAACACAGGATGGGATTTGGGATCACTGTTTCCTGAGGTTATTCCCAGATTTCTGCCGAGAATATTGGGATTTACCACATATATGGTTTACCCCATTCCCAGAGTTTTGGGATCCCTGGCTTATCCCATTCCCAGAGCTTTGGGATCCCTGGTTTATCCCCTCTTCCCTGGGAAAAAAAAACTCCTGGAATGCTGGGAAAACCTGGAAGCCCAATGGCAGCAGAGCTTTGTGGTTCCTGGTTTATCCCATTCCCAGAGCTTTGGGATCTGTGGTTTATCCCCTTTTTCTGGGGGAAAAATCTCCTGGAATCCAGGGAAAACCCTCCAGGAATCCCAATGGCAGCCAAGCTTTGGGATCTGCTTTTCCCCCTTTCCCAGAACTTTGGGATCCCTGGTTTATCTCATTCCCAGAGCTTTGGGATCTGTTTTTTATCCCCTTTTTCCTGGGAGAAATAAACCTCTGGAATCCAGGGAAAAACCTCCTGGAATCCACGTGGCAGGAGAATTTTGGGATCCCTGGTTTATCCCCATTCCCAGACCTTTGGCATCCCTGGTTTATCCCCATTCCCAGATCTTCAGGATCAGTTTTTCCCTCTTTCCCAGAGCTTTAGTATCCAATTTTCCCCCTTTCCCAGAGCTTTGGTGTCCCTGGTTTATCCCCATTATTGATCCATGGTTTATCCCATTCCCAGATCTTTGGGATCAGTTTTTCCCTCTTTCCCAGAACTTTGGGATCCATTTCCCTCCCTTTCCCAGAGCTTTAGGATCCATTTTTCCCCTTTCCCAGAACCTTGGGATCCCTGGTTTATCCCCATTCCCAGAGCATTGGGATCCATTTTTCCCCTTTCCCAGAGATTTGGGATCCCTGGTTTATCCCCATTCTTGATCCCTGGTTTATCTCATTCCCAGAGCATTGGGATTCCTAGTTTATCCCATTCCCAAAGCTTTGGCATCAGTTTTTCCCCCTTTCCTAGACCTTTGGGATCCCTGGTTTATCCCCATTCCCAGATCTTTGGGATCCATTTCCTCCCCCCCCTTCCCCAGAGCTTTGGGATCAATTTTTTCCCCTTTCCCAGATCTTTGGGATCTGTTTTCCCCCCTTTCCCAGAGCTTTGGGATCCCTGGTTTATCCCATTCCCAGAACTTTGGGATCAGTTTTCCCCCCTTTCCCAGAACTTTGGGATCAGTTTTCCCCCCTTTCCCAGACCTCCAGGATCCACCCCCTTCCCCAGCACAACCCCCACACCCACCCCTGCAGATCCCAGGATTTTCAGGCTGTCTCCAACTCCAGAATTCCCTCTTTCCCAGCCTGTGAGACCCAACTCCCGGTGTCCTTCCGGCACCTGATCCTGCCCGAGAAGTACCCTCCTCCCACCGAGCTGCTGGACCTGCAGCCGCTGCCCGTGTCGGCGCTGCGGAACAGCTCCTTCGAGAGCCTCTACCAGGACAAGTTCCCCTTCTTCAACCCCATCCAGACCCAGGGTGGGTGAGCGGGGCTGATCCCCCTGGGGATTAACGGGGGTTGGGGGTGGGGATGGGGGTTGTTCTGGGGGGAAGTGGGGAATTCTTCATGTGGGTAATGGGAATTCTTCATGTGGGAAATGGGGAATTGCTGTGGTGGGGATGGGGAATTGCTGTGGTGGGAATTGGGGAATTCTTCATGTGGGAAATGGGGAATTATTCATGGGGGGAATGGGGAATTGCTCTGGTGGGAATGGGGGATTGCTGTGGTGGGAAATGAGGAATTTTTCTGGTGAGAAATAGGAATTGCTCTGGTGGGGAATGGGGGATTATTCTGGTGGGGAATGGGGGATTGCTGTGGTGGGAAATGGGGAATTGTTCTAGGGGGAAATGGGCAATTCTTCGTGTGGGAAATGGGAATTGCTCTGGTGGGGAATGGGAATTCCTCTCATGGGAAATCAGGAATTCCCCTAGTGGGTAATGTGGAATTGCTGTGGTGGGAAATGGGAATTGCTGTGGTGGGAATTGGGGAATTCTTCATGTGGGAAATGGGGAATTGTTCTGGTGGGAAATGGGGAATTCCTGTCCCTCCTGTCCCTGAGCACGTTTGGGGCTCCAAATTGGGGTCTGGGACACATTCCTGGGGTGGCTCCTAAGAGGATGTTCCCTGTCCTGCTCTGGTTTCCTGGGATATAGTCATTGATTCAGGAATTTCATGGGAAATGGGGAATTGCTCATGTGGGAAATGGGGGATTGCTGTGGTGGGAAAAGGGGAATTGCTCTCATGGGAAATGGGAGATTTCTTGGGTGGGTAATGGGGAATTGCTGTGGTGGGAAATGGGAATTGCTGTCCCCAAGGGCTTTGGGGCTCCACCTTGGGCTCTGGGCCACATCCCTGGGGTTGTGGCTGTTCCCAAACTTCTCCAGCTCCAGAAGGGATGGAGCTGGGAGCTTCCCTCTTGGAATTTCCCTGCCTGGAGTGGGGATTGGGAGCTCCTGGGTCAGCCTGGAGTTTGTTTTCCTGAGGAAATTCCAGTCTGAAATTCCCTAAACTCCCCTTCCTGGAGCTTCTCCTGCCCAGGCCTGACCCAGGCCTTGTCTACCACCCCAATCCCAGATTGTTTCCCATAAATCCATGGGGATTTTCCCTGCCAATCTCTGATTTTCCCCCTGAAACTGGGAACTGGGAACTCCTGTAACAGTTCCCTCAGTGAATTTCACTCTGAAATTCCCCCAAATTCCCTTTCCTGGAGCTCCTCTTGCCCAAGCCAGACCCAGGCCATGTCTCCCACCCCAGTACCAGATTTTTCCCATAAATCAGTGGGGATTTTCCCTGAAATTTGAGAACTGGGAGCTCCTGTGTCAGCCTGGAGTTTGTTTTCCTGAGGGAATCCCAGTCTGAAATTCCCCAAATTCCCTTTCCCAGAGCTCCTCCTCCCCAGGCCAGACCCAGGCCATGTCTCCTCCCCCAATCCCAGATTGTTTCCCATAAGTCCACCAGGATTTTCCATGAAACTGGGAATTAGGAACTGCTGTAACAGTTTCCTTACTGAATTCCAGTCTAAAATGCCCTAAAATTCCTTTTCCCAGACCTCCTCCAGCCCAGCCTGTGTTTCCCACCCCAATCCCAGACTGTTTCCCATAAATCCACCAGGATTTTCCATGAAGCTGGGAACTGGGAGCTCCTGTAACAGTTCCCTCAGTGAATTCCAGTCTGAAATTCCCTAAAATGCCCTTTCCCGGAGCTCCTCCTGCCCAGTCCTCACTCAGGCCTTGTCTCCCACCCCAATCCCAGACTGTTTCCCATAAGTCCACTGGAATTTTCCCTGCCAATCCCTGATTTTGCCCCTGAAATTGAGAACTGGGAGTTCCTGGGTGAGCCTGAAGTTTGTTTTTGTCAAGTTGAAGTTTGAGTTTCGTTTCTCCTCCTGCCCAGGCCTTGTCTCCCACCCCATTCCCAGATTTTTCCCATAAATCAGTGGGGATTTTCCCTGAAATTTGAGAGCTGGGAGCTCCTGGGTCAGCCCGGAGTTTGTTTACCTCAGTAAATCCCAGTCTGAAATTCCCTAAATTCCCTTTCCTATAGCTCCTCCTGCCCCAGCTGACCCCAGGCTGTGTCTCCCACCTCACTCCCAGATTTTTCCCATAAATCCACCAGGATTTTCCCTGAAACTTGGAACTGGGAGCTCCTGGGTCAGCCTGGAGTTTGTTTTCCTGAGGAAATTCCAGTCTGAAATTCCCCAAATTCCCTTTCCCAGAGCTCCTCCTGCCCAGCCCGTGTTTCCCACCCCAATCCCAGATTTTTCCCATTAATCCACCAGGATTTTCCATGAAACTGGGAATTAGGAACTCCTGTAACAGTTCCCTCAGTGAATTCCAGTCTGAAATCCCCTAAATTCCCTTTCCCGGAGCTCCTGCCCAGTCCTCACCCAGCCCTTGTCTCCCACCTGTTCCCAGCTATTCCCCATAAATCCCTGGGAATTTCCATTTCCCCATTTCCCCCCAGTGTTCAACACGGTGTACAACAGCGATGACAACGTGTTTGTGGGAGCTCCCACGGGCAGCGGCAAAACCATCTGCGCCGAGTTCGCCATCCTCAGGATGCTGCTGCAGAACTCCGAGGGGCGCTGCGTCTACATCACCCCCATGGAGGCGCTGGCCGAGCAGGTGAGATGGGAATTCTGCAGGAATTCTGGGAATTTGGGGGGAATTTGGGGGGAATCACTCTTCATCACCCCCATGGAGGCGCTGGCCGAGCAGTTGAGACGGGATTCTGGGAATTTGGGTAAAATTTGGGGGGAATGGCTCTACATCACCCCTGTGGAGGCGCTGGAATGAGGTGGGAATGGGGGATTTGGGGGGAATCACTCTTCATACATGAGGGTCAGATTAAGGATTCTGGGAATTTGGGTAAAATTTGGGGGGATTAATACCCCTGTGGGGCGCTGGACAAGCAGGTGAGACTGAATTCTGCAGGAATTCTGGGAATTTGGGGGGAATTTGGTAGGAATCACTCCACATCACCTGCTCATCACCTGGCCGAGCAGGTGAAACTGGGAATTCTGCAGGAATTCTGCAAATTTGGGTAAAATTTGGGGGGAATCCCTCTACATCACCCCCATGGAGGCGCTGGCCAAGCAGGTGAGACTGAATTCTGTGAATTTGGGGGAATTTGATGGGAATTTGGTTGGAATCACTTTATATCATCCCCATGGAGGTGCTGGCCGAGCAGGTGAGACGGGAATTCTGCAAATTTGTATGGAATTTGGGGGGAATTAGGTGGGAATTGTTCTATATCGTCTCCATGGAGGCGCTGGCCGAGCAGGTGAGATGGAATTCTGCAAATTCAGATGGAATTTGAGGGGAATTTGGTGGGAATTGCCCCAGTTTGGTGGGAGTTGCCCCAGTTTGAAGGGAATTATAGTGGGAATTCCCACCATTTTGGTGGGAATTGCCCCAATTTGGTGAGAGTTTGGTGGGAATTGCCCCAGTTTGGTGGGAATTGTAGTGGGAACTGCCCCGGTTTGAGAGGAATTTGGTGGGAATAACCCCAGTTTGGTGGGAATGGCCCCAGTTTTTGAGGAATTCAATGGGAGTTGCCACAGTTTGAGGAATTTTGTGGCAATTGCACCAATATGAGGAATTTGGTGGGAATTGCTCCAATTTGAGGGGAATTTGGTGGGAATTGTCCCAGTTTGGTGGGAATTGCCCCAATTTGAGAGGAATTCGATGGGAGTCACCTCAGTTAGAGGAATTTGCTGGGAATTGCTCAAATTTGACAGAAATTTGGTGGGAATGGCTCCTATTTGTTGGGAATTGCCCCAGTTTGAGGGGAATTTGGTGAGAATTGCCCCAATTTGGTGGGAATTTGGTGGGAATCACCCCAGTTTGAGAGGCATTTGGTGGGAGCTGCCCCAGTTTGGTGGGAATTGCTCCAATTTGGTGGGAATCACACCAGTCTGAGGGGAATTTGCTTGGAATCGCCCCAGGTTTTGAGGAATTTGTTGGAAATTGCCCTATTTTGGTGGGAATTGCCCCAATTTGAGGGGAATGAGATGGGAATTGCCCCAGTTTGAGGGGAATTTGATGGGAATTGCCCCAATTTGAGGGGAATTTAGTGGGAATTTTTCCAGTTTGAGGGGAATTTAGTGGGAATTGCCCCAATTTAGTGAGAATTTGGTGGGAATGGCTCAAACTTGATGGGAATTGCCCCAGTTTGGTGGGAATTCAGTGGAAATTGCCTCAATTTGGTGGAAATTCTAGCAGGAATCGCCCCAATTTTTGAGGAATTTGTTGACAATCACCCCAATTTGATGGATCCCCACCCCAATCCCATCCTCCTTCCCGTTTCTCCCCACTCAGGTTTTCATGGATTGGTACGAGAAGTTCCAGGAGCGGCTCCAGAAGAAGGTGGTGCTGCTGACGGGCGAGACCAGCACGGACCTGAAGCTGCTGGGCAAGGGGAACATCATCATCAGCACCCCCGAGAAGTGGGACATCCTGTCGCGCCGCTGGAAGCAGCGCAAGAACGTGCAGAACGTCAACCTCTTCATCGTGGACGAAGTGCACCTCATCGGGGGCGAGAACGGGGTCAGAGCCGGGGTGGGGCTGGAGGGATGGATGGAGAGGCTTTTCCCAATGGGAATTTCCCCATGGATTGCTCTTGGAGCAGCTTTTCCCCATGGGAATTGCCCCAGGGATTGCTTTAGATCAGATTTTCCCAATGGGAATTTCCCTTCTGGATTGCTTTGAATCAGATTTTCCCCATTGGAATTTCCCCATGGATTGCTCTTGGAGCAGCTTTTCCCCATGGGAATTGCCCCAGGGATTGCTTTAAATCAGATTTTCCCAATGGGAATTGCCCCAGGGATAGCTTCAGAGCAGATTTTCCCAATAGGAATTGCCCCAGGGATTGCCTTGGAGCAGCTTTTCCCAATGGGAATTTCCCCATGGGTTGCCTTGGAGCAGATTTTCCTGATGGGAATTGCCCCAGGGATTGCTTTGGAGCAGATTTTCCCAATGGGAATTTCCCACTGGATTGCTTTGGAGCAGATTTTCCCAATGGGAATTTCCCCAGGGATTGGTTTAAATCAGATTTTCCCCATGGGAATTGCCCCATAGATTGTTTTGGAGCAGATTTTCCCAATGGGAATTTCTTCTCTGGATGCTTTGGAGCAAATTTTCCCCATGGGAATTTCCCCAGAAATTGCTTTAGAGCAGCTTTTCCCCATGGGAATTGCCCCAGGGATTGCTTTGGAGCAGATTTTCCCCATGGGAATTGCCCATGGATTGCTTTAAATCCTTTTTCCCACTGGGAATTTCCCCTCTGGATTGCTTCAGGGCAGATTTTCCCAATGGGAATTGTCCCATGGGTCTTGTGTTGGAGTTGCTGTGGGGTAGGTTGGAGTTGGATCCAGCCTGGAGTAGCTTTTCCCCATGGGAATTTCCCCTCTGGATTGCTTTGGAGCAGCTTTTCCTGAATTTCCCCAGCCCAGATCACATCCCAATCCCATTTTCCCCCACAGCCAGTGCTGGAGCTGATCTGCTCAGGTTTCCCTGTAGATTCTCCATCTCAGATCTCATCCCAGTCCTGTTTTTATACCCACAGCTGGTGCTGGAGGTGATCTGATGGGTTTTCCCATCCCAGATCTGATCCCAATCCCATTTTTGTCCTCAGCCGGTACTGGAGGTGATCTGATGGATTTTCCCAGGCCGGATCTCTCCCCAATCCCATTTTCCCTCACAGCTGCTGCTGGAGCTGATCTGCTCGGGTTCCTATGGGTTTTCCCAGCCCGGATCTCTCCCCAATCCCATTTTTCCCCCACAGCTAGTGCTGGAGGTGATCTGATGGATTTTCCCATCCCAGATCTCACCCTAATCCTGTTCTCCCCCACAGCCAGTGCTGGAGGTGATCTGATGGGTTTCCATGGATTCTCCATTCCAGATCTCATCCCAATCCTGTTTTTATACCCTTAGCCAGTGCTGGAGGTGATCTGATGGATTTTCCCATCCCAGATCTCACCCCAATCCCATTTTTCCCCCACAGCCAGTGCTGGAAGTGATCTGCTCAGGTTTCCATGGATTCTCCATCCCAGATCTGATCCCAATCCCATATTTCCCCCACAGCTGGTGCTGGAGGTGATCTGCTCAGGTTTCCATGGATTTTCCCATCCCAGATCTCACCCCAATCCCGTTTTTCCCCCACAGCCGGTGCTGGAGGTGATCTGATGGGTTTCCATGGATTCTCCATCCCAGATCTCATCCCAATCCTGTTTTTATACCCTTAGCCAGTGCTGGAGGTGATCTGATGGATTTTCCCATCCCAGATCTCACCCCAATCCCATTGTTTCCCCCACAGCCGGTGCTGGAGGTGATCTGCTCAGGTTTCCATGGATTCTCCATCTGATCCCAATCCCATTTTCCCCACAGTGGTGTGGAGGGGATCTGCTCAGGTTTCCTTGGGTTCTCCATCTGATCCCAATCCCATTGTTTTCCCCCACAGCCGGTGCTGGAGGTGATCTGCTCAGGTTTCCTTGGGTTCTCCATCTGATCCCAATCCCATTGTTTTCCCCCACAGCCGGTGCTGGAGGTGATCTGCTCGCGCATGCGCTACATCTCGTCGCAGATCGAGCGGCCGATCCGCGTGGTGGCACTGAGCTCCTCGCTGTCCAACGCCAAGGACGTGGCGCACTGGCTGGGCTGCAGCGCCACCTCCACCTTCAACTTCCACCCCAACGTGCGCCCCGTGCCCCTGGAGCTGCACATCCAGGTGGGAATTCACGCAGGGAATGGGAGCGGGGAGCTCGGGGGAATGGGGAAAATCCCTCTGGATTGTTGGTGCTTCGTGGTATTGGCAAGTCTTGCCTGATTAACTCTTGGGGAAATCCCTTGGGGTCGTTGGTGACTCTTGTTATTGGCAATTCTTGACTAATTAATTCTTGGAAAAATCCCCTGGGATCATTGGTGACTCAGTCTAATTAATTCTTGAAAAATCCCTTGGGGTTGTTGGCAGTTCTTGTCTAATTGATTCTTGGAAAAATCCCTTGGGATCTTTGGTGACTTGTCCAATTAATTCTTGGAAAAATCCCTTGGGATCCTTGGCAATTCCTGTTTAATTAATGCTTGGTAATAATTCCTTTGGGATTATTGATAACTGTCAATTTGGGTAATTTGAGTCTTGGTAATAATCCCTTGGGATAATTGGTAGTTCTTGTTATTGTCACTTCTTGCCTAATTAATTCTTGGAAAAATCCCTTGGGATCATTTGCGATTCTTGCCTAATTAATTCCTGTTAATAATCCCTTGGGATCATTAGTGACTCATGTTTAATTGCGTCTTGGCAATAATTTCTTGGGATCATTGGTGACTCTTGTCTAATTTTTCTTGGCAATAAGAATTCAGTGAATTTTCTGCCATTTCCCACTGCTTGCACAGGGAATTCTTTGGAATTCAGTGGGATCTGTTGGGCGATTCCACAGGGAATCCTTTGGGATCTGTTGGGCGATTCCACAGGGAATCTTTTGGGATCTGTTGGGCGATTCCACAGGGACTCCTTTGGGATTAGTGGGATTTTTTGGTGATTCCATGGGGTTTTTTGGTGATTCCCTCAGGGTTTCAACATCAGCCACACTCAGACCCGGCTGCTGTCCGTCGCCACTTTGACAGGGAATTCTGTGGGATTTTTTGGGTGATTCCACAGGGAATCCTCTGGAATTCATTGGGATTTTTTGGTGATTCCCCTTTTCCCTGCAGGGATTTAACATCAGCCATACACAGATGTGTTTTGCTGTCCATGGGCACTTTGGCAGGGAATCCTTTGGGATTTGTTGGGCAATTCCACATGGAATCCTTTGGGAATTCCATGAGATTTTTTGGTGATCCCATGGGATGTTTTGGTTATTCCCTTTCCCCTCTGAGGGGTTCAACATCAGCCACACTCAGACCTGTTAGCTATCCATGGCCAAACCTGTGTTCCATTCTGTGATGGAATCCTCTGGAATTGGTGGGATTTTTTGGCGATTCCACGGGATGGTTTGGTGATTCCATGGGATTTTTTGGTGATTCCATGGGATGTTTTGTGGTTCCCTCAGGGGTTCAACATCAGCCACATGCAGACCCACCTGCTGTCCATGGCCAAACCTGTGTTCCATTCCATGATGGAATCCTCTGGGATTAATGGGATTTTTGGTGATTCCATGGGATTTGGTGGCTCATTCCCATTTTCCCTCAGGGGTTCAACATCAGCCACACGCAGACCCGGCTGCTGTCCATGGCCAAGCCCGTGTTCCACGCCATCATGAAGCACTCTCCCAAGAAGCCCGTGCTGGTGTTTGTCCCCTCGCGCAAGCAGACGCGCCTGACCGCCATCAACATCCTCACCACCTGTGCTTCTGATGCACAGCGGCACCGGTCAGTGTCTGGGGACAGCTGGGGGACAGCTGGGGACACTAGGGGACAGCTGGGGGACAGTGGGGGACAGCTGGGGATACCAGAAGGACAGCTGGGGATGGGACAGGGACACATGGGGATGGGTTATGGGGTTGGAGATGGGACAGGGGACACCAGGGGGACACTGGGGACAGCTGGGGACACCAGGGGCACAGCTGGGGGACATCTGGGGGGACATCTGGGGACAGTGGGAGACAGCTGGGGACACTGGGGAGACAGCTGGGGATGGGTTGTGGGGTTGGGGATGGGACACAGACACCTGGGGACACCTGGGGCACGCTATGGACCTGCCCAGGGATGGGTTATGGAGTTGGAGATTGGGATGGGGACAGCTGGGGACACTGGGGGACAGCTGGGGACACCATGGACCTGCCCAAGGATGGGTTATGGGGCTGGAGAGGGGACAGGGACACCTGGGGGACACTGGGGGGGTTCAGCAGGGGATGTGGCACTTGGGGACATGGCCAGTGCTGGCCCCAGCAGTGCTGGGGACACTCGGTGATCCCAAAGTCTTTCCCATCCCATTCCCAGTTTCCCCAGCGGTTCTATGGGTACAGCTGGACTCGGTGATCCCAAAGCCTTTCCCATCCCATTCCTGGTTTTCCTGACCCCATTCCCAGTTTTCCTGACCCCATTCCCAGTTTTCCTGGCAGTGCTGTGGGTGCAACTGAATTTGGTTATCCCAAATCCTTTCCCAACCCCATTGCCTGTTTTCCTGACCCCATTCCCGGTTTTCCTGGCAGTTGTACGGGTACAGCTGGACTTAGTGATCCCAATTCCTTTCCCATCCCATTTCTGGTTTCCCTGGCAGTACTGTGAGTTCTCAGTGATCCCAAATCCTTTCCTGCCCTGTTCTGGGTTTCTGTAGCAGTTCTATGGGTTCTCAGTGATCCCAAATCCTTTCTCATCCCATTCCTGGTTTCCCTGGCAGTACTGTGGGTGTAGCTGGACTTAGTGATCCCAAATCCTTTCCCATCCCATTTCTGCTATCCCTGGCAGTACTGTGGGTTCTCAGTGATCCCAAATCCCTTCCACCCCATTCCCAGTTTTCCCGGCAGTACTGTGGGTACAACTGGACTTGGTTATCCCAAATCCTTTCCCGACCCCATTCCCGGTTTTTCCCAACCCCATTCCTGGTTTCCCTGGCAGTACTGTGGGTGCAGCTGGACTTGGTGATCCCAAACCCTTTCCTGACCCCATTCCCAGTTTTTCCTGACCCCATTCCCAGTTTCCCAACCCCATTCCCAGTTTTTCTCAACCCCATTCCCAGTTTTCCCAACCCCATTCCCAGTTTTCCTGGCAGTACTGTGGGTGCAGCTGGACTTGGTGATCCCAAACCCTTTCCCAACCCCATTCCCGTTCTCTGCCAGGTTCCTGCACTGCGCCGAGAAGGACCTGGCGCCATACCTGGAGAAGCTCAGTGACCCCACGCTGAAGGAGACGCTGGTCAATGGCGTTGGCTACCTGCACGAGGGGCTGACCGCCATGGAGAGACGGGTGGTGGAGCAGCTCTTCAGCTCCGGTCAGCCGGGAGAGGGAGCAGTGGGATTGGGGTGGGATTGATGGGATTGGGATTGCAATTGGAATTGATGGAATTGAGACTAGGATTGGGATTGGGATTGGGACTGAGATTGGGGTGGGATTGGGATTGGGATGGGAGTGGGATCGGGGTGAGATTGGGATTGGGATTGAGAGTGGGAGATGGAACTGAGGTGGATGGGGTGGAATTGGGATCAGGATTGGGATTGGGATGGATGGAATTTGGATTGGGAGTGGGATTGAGGTGGATGGGGTGGAATTGGGATTGGGATTTGGATTAGGTTTGGGATGGATGGGGTGGGATGGGATTGGGATTTGGATTAGGTTTGGGATGGATGGGGTGGGATGGGATTGGGATTTGGATTAGGTTTGGGATGGATGGGGTGGGATGGGATTGGGATTTGGATTAGGTTTGGGATGGATGGGGTGGGATGGGATTGGGATTGTGGTTGAGATTAGGATGGGATGGGATTGAGATTGGGAGTAGGAGAGGGATTGAGGTGGATGGGGTGGGATGGGATGGGATATATTGGATAGGATTGAGACTGGGATTGGGATTTGGATTGGGATTGATGGAATTTGGATTGGGATTGATGGGATTTGGATTGGTATTGAGATTGAGATTGGGATTGGAATGGGGTGGGATGGGAGCAGGATTCCATGGGCTGGTTTAGATGGGATTTTGGGAAGGAATTTTTGCCCATGAAGGCAGTTAGGTTGCCCAAAGAAGATCTCAGAGCCTTCCTGTGCCTAAAGGGGCTCCAGGAGAGCTGGACAGGGACGGGGGACAAGGCATGGAGGGACAGGACACAGGGAATGGGGACACACTGGGAAAGGGGAGATTGAAATGGGATTTTGGGAGGAATGAGGGTGGGGAGGGCTGGGATGGAATTCCCAGAGAAGCTGTGGCTGCCCCTGGATCCCTGGAGTGTCCAAGGCCAGGCTGGAGCAACCTGGGACAGTGGGAGATGTCCCTGCCATGGCAGGGGTGGCACTGGATGGGATTTAAGGTCCTTCCAACCCAACCCATTCCATAATTCCCCAAAAATCCCCAATCTCCCCCCTGCCCCCCAAATGCCACCCAAATTCCTGACCCGCTGTCCCCTGTCCCCTCCACCCCAGGAGCTGTCCAGGTCATGGTTGCCTCGCGCAGCCTCTGCTGGGGCATGAGCATCTCAGCCCACCTGGTCATCATCATGGACACGCAGTACTACAACGGCAAGATCCACGCGTGAGTCACCTCTGCGACCCCAAAATCCCAAAAATCCCAAAAAATAGCCCCCAGGATCCTGATGCCCTGGTGGGGTTTACCTAAAACAGAGTGAAGAGAATAAAAAGCAGTTAAATTTACTGAAGGCCTTCAGGTGCATTCAGGGCACTCACAGCTCACCCAGGGTTACACCCAAAATGGACAGCAGGGCACCAGTTTTTCATACTTTATAAGTTTTTTATAAGTCAGGAGTTTTTCATCCTTTTTAAGTTCTGTCCATTTGCATCTCAGGGGTTAATCCTCCAATTACAGCTTCAGCTAATGAAGTCAATCACTCCAAGTTTGCTCCCCCAGTTCATTCACTGCTGTTTCCATATCTTGGGGCTCTGAGACAGTGAGGTGTCCTTGAGTTTTAGGCTTGGAGAGGAATTGTTTTGTCTAAAAGTGAGAGAAATTAGATCCATACCCTGAATGGAGTGCAGAGTTACACACTAGAGAATCACGGGATTGCAGATACATGAAAATACAGAAGATAAAACCCTCAGGGTTGGTAGAAATATGAGGCAGGCACAGTTAAAAAGGGGTAAAAGGGTTTTATTTTGGTATTTAATAGGATTTTAGGTGCACAGCTCTGCAAAGGTGGAACACACCGGGATGCACACACTATATACAATTTTATGGACTTTGCATATTAGCATATCTGTCTAAAATCCCCCAATAAGAAACTTAATAAATGAAGTAATTCTCCCTCTGCTCTAATCACCCCCACCCCTAAATGAGGCTAGAGCTCAGTTTACAAAATATGTGCCAGACAGAAGATTTCAGCCAAGGCTGAACCTCAAGTTTTTGATAGCTCAGAGCTCTCTGGCCTCTTGCTGTGAATGTTTGGAGTTTCTGCCTTGCAGGACCCCAAAATTAAGTTAAAATACCAGATTGTAAACATGACAAGGACATAAGCTAAGGGTACAAATAGTGTATAAAGGGTACAGAAATAGGAAAAGGCATCAGTGGGATCCCAAAATCCCAAAAATCCCCCTCTGACCCCATTTCCACCCCAGGTATGTGGATTACCCCATGTGTGATGTGCTGCACATGGGCCATGCCAGCTGCCCAGGATCCCAAAGATCCCCTCAAAATCCCAAAGATCCCCTCAAAATCTCAAAAATCCCCATAAAATCCCAAAAATCCCCCATAAAATCCCCCTCTGACCCCATTTCCCCACAGGTACATGGATTACCCCATCTACGATGTGCTGCAGATGGTGGGCCATGGATCCCAAAGATCCCACACAAAATCCCAAAACTCCCCTATAAATCCCCTCCGCTCCATTTCCCCCTAGGTACATGGATTACCCCATCTGTGATATGCTGCAGATGGTGGGCCATGGACCCCAAAGATCCCCCACAAAATCCCAAAAATCCCCCATAAAATCCCAAAAATCCCCTCCAAAATCCCCAAAAATCCCCATAAAATCCCAAAACTCCCCCATAAAATCCCCTTTTCCCCCCCAGGTACGTGGATTACCCAATCTACGACGTGCTGCAGATGGTGGGACACGCCAACCGGCCGCTGCAGGACGACGAGGGACGCTGTGTCATCATGTGCCAGGGCTCCAAGAAGGTGGGCAGCTTCTGGAACCTTCTGGGGTTTGAACTGGGATTTTCCTCCTCCAGAGCTCTGGGAACCATCCAAACCCTCCTGGAGGGTTTCCCATGGGGTTTTTGGGGTTAATTCACCTTTTCCTCTGTGTCCAATTTAGGATTTCCCAGAGGATTTTTGGGGTTAATCCCCCTTTTCCCCCTGTTCAACTGTAGGATTTCTTCCAGAAGTTCCTGTACGAACCCTGCCTGTGGAATCCCACCTGAATTTGGGATTTCCCACAGGATTTTTGGGGTTCATTCACCTGGACCACTGCAATGTGGGATTTCCTGCAGATTTTTGGCGTTAATCCCCCTTTTGCCCCTGCTCCCCTGTAGGATTTCTTCAAGAAGTTCCTGTATGAACCCCTGCCCATGGAGTCCCACCTGGATATGGCATTTCCTGCAGGATTTTTGGGGTTAATCCCCCTTTTCTCAGGATTTTTGGGATTAATTCAACTTTCCCCCTGTCCCACCCCAGGATTTTTTCAATAAGTTCCTGTATGAGCCGCTGCCTGTGAAGTTGTGAAGTCCCACTGCAATTTGGGATTTCCTGCAGGATTTTTGGTGTTAGTCCCCCTTTTCACAGGATTTTTGGCGTTAATCCCCCTTTTCCCCCCATCCCCCTGTAGGATTTCTTCAAGAAGTTCCTGTATGAACCCCTGCCCGTGGAGTCCCACCTGGACCACTGCAATTTGGGATTTTCCACAGGATTTTTGGGGTTTATTCACCTTTCCCTCCCCATCCCACCCCAGGATTTCTTCAAGAAGTTCCTGTATGAACCCCTGCCTGTGCAGTCCCACCTGGACTGGCATTTCCCACAGTATTTTTGGGGTTAATCCCCCTTTTCGCAGGATTTTGGCGTTCATTCACCTGGACCACTGCAGTTTGGGATTTTCTGCAGGATTTTTGGGGTTTATTCACCTGGACCACTGCAGTTTGGGATTTCCTGCAGGATTTTTGGGGTTTATTCACCTGGACCACTGCAGTTTGGGATTTCCTGCAGGATTTTTGGGGTTTATTCACCTTTTTCCCCCTTCCCCTGTAGGATTTCTTCCAGAAGTTCCTGTACAAACCCTGCCTGTGGAGTCCCACCTGGATTTGGCATTTCCCACAGGATTTTTGGGGTTAACTTGCCTTTTCTCAGGATTTGTGGGGTTTATTCACCTTTCCCCCCATTTCCCCCCAGGATTTCTTCAAGAAGTTCCTGTATGAACCCCTGCCCGTGGAGTCCCACCTGGACCACTGCATGCACGACCACTTCAACGCCGAGATCGTCACCAAGACCATCGAGAACAAGCAGGACGCCGTGGACTACCTGACCTGGACCTTCCTGTACCGCAGGATGACCCAGAACCCCAACTACTACAACCTGCAAGGTGGGCCAGGGACCCGCAGGGGACAGCAGGGACCCTCTGAAGTGTCCCCAGGGGTTCCCCGGGCTGACGGCGGTGTCCCCCAGGTGTGTCCCACCGGCACCTGTCGGATCACCTGTCGGAGCTGGTGGAGCAAACCCTGAGTGACCTGGAGCAGTCCAAGTGCATCAGCATTGAGGATGAGATGGACGTGGCGCCGCTGAACCTGGGCATGATCGCTGCCTACTACTACATCAACTACACCACCATCGGTAATTAGTGCTTGCTAATTGGGTAATTAGTGATTGGGTAATTGGTGATTCCTGTCTGCTTGATCCTTGGTAATTGGGTAATTGGTGATTCCTGTCTGATTGATCCCTGTTCAATCCCTGAACCTGGGCATGATCACTGCCTACTACTACATCAACTACACCACTGTCGGTATGGGGTTAATTAATACTTGTTAATTGGTCCGTGGTAATTAATCCTTGGGATCATTGGTGATTCCCGTCTGATTGATCCCTGTCCATCCCTGAACCTGGGCATGATCGCTGCCTACTACTACATCAACTACACCACCATCGATACGGGCTTAATTAATCCTTGTTAATTGGTCCTTGGTAATTGGGATCATTGGTAATTGGGTAATTGGTGATTCCTGTCCAATTGATCGCTGTCCATCCCTGACCCTGGGCATGATCGCTGCCTACTGCTGCATCAACTACACCACCATAGGTAGGGGGTGATTGATCCGTGTTAATTGGGGTAATTAGTGATTCCCGTCCGATTGATCCTTATTAATTATTCCTTGGGATCATTGGTGATTCCTGTCTAATTGATCCTTGTTAAAAATCCCTTGGGATCATTGGCAATTCCTGTCTGATTGATTGTTGTTAATTACCCCTTGGGATCATTAGCAATTCCCTCTTTGCTCCAACACCAATCCTGGTTCCCAAAACCAAGACAGTCCCCATGTCCCGAGGGATGACCCACACCTTCTCCATGGTGGGAAATCCCTGGTTTTGTGTGTTTTATCTCAAAAAAATCTATGTATTTTGAACAGAGCCGTTCAGCATGTCCTCCATGGTGGAAAATCCTTGGTTTTGTGTGTTTTATCCCAAAAGTCCTCCCGGTTTTTCTGCACAGAGCTGTTCAGCATGTCCTCTGCAGCAGAAAATCCCTGTTTTTGTGTGTTTTATCCCCAACAATCCCTGTTTCTGTGTGTTTTATCCCCAACAATCCCTGTTTCTGTGTGTTTTATCCCAAACAATCCCTGTTTTTATGCACAGAGCTGTTCAGCATGTCCTCCGTGGTGGAAAATCCCTATTTTCGTGTGTTTTATCTCAAAAAATCCCTAATTTTTTGTGTTTTATCCCAAAAAATCCCTGGTTTTGTGTGTTTTATCCCAAACCCTCCCCGTTTCTCTGCCCAGAGCTGTTCAGCATGTCCTCCATGGCAGAAAATCCCTGTTTCTGTGTGTTTTATCCCAAAAAATCTCTGGTTTTGTGTGTTTTATCCCAAACAATCCCTGTTTTTTTGTGTTTTATCCCCAAAAAATCTCTGGTTTTGTGTGTTTTATCCCAAACAATCCCTGTTTTTTTGTGTTTTATCCCCAAAAAATCTCTGTTTCTGTGTGTTTTATCCCAAACAATCCCTAATTTTTTTGTTTTATCCCAAAAAAATCCCTATTTCTGTGTGTTTTACCCCAACCCCTCCCCGTTCCTCTGCGCAGAGCTGTTCAGCATGTCTCTGAACGCCAAGACCAAGGTGCGAGGGCTGATCGAGATCATCTCCAACGCGGCCGAGTACGAGAACATCCCCATCCGGCACCACGAGGACAACCTGCTGCGCCAGGTGGGGAATCATTCCCCAGGGAATGGGGCTGCAGCGGGGCTGTGGGGTCACTGCGGTGTCCGGGGGGTTTGGGGTCCTTGGGATGGGCTGTGCAGGGGGGTTTGGGGTCTCTGGGATGGGCTATCCTGGCAGCTTTGGAATTTATGGAGGTGTCCAGGGAGATTTGGGACTCTTGGGATGAGCTGTCCAGGGAGCTGGGGGATCTCTGGGGGTGTCCATGGACCGTTGGGATCCCTGGAGGTGTCCAGCGGGGTTTGGGATTTATGGAGATGTCCAGCTTTGGAATGGGCTGTTCAGGGAGATTTGGGATCTCTGGGATGGGCTATCCTGGCAGCTTGGGGATTTATGGAGGTGACCAGGGAGATTTGGGATCCTTGGGATGGGTTGTTCATGGAGCTTTGGGGTCTCTGGAGGTGTTCAGGGAGATTTGGGATCCTTGGGATGGGCTGTGCAGGGAGATTAGGGATCCCTGGAGGTGTCCATTGAGCTTTGGATCTCTGGAGGTGTCCAGGGGGATTTGGGATTTATGGAGGTGTCCAGGAGCTTCGGGATCTCTAGCATGGGCTGTGCAGGGTGGTTTGGGGTATCTGGAGGTGTCCAGGGGGGTTTAGGATCCTTGGGATGAGTTTGGAATCCCTGGGATGGGTTGTCCCGGAGGTGTCCCAGGAGTGCCTGGCTGTGTCCCTCTGTGTCCCTCAGTGTCCCTCCATCCCAACCGCATTAATTCCCCACTCCCCAAACATTTCCCCCTCACCCCATGGTCCCAATGCCGTTTTGGGGTGAAGCACTGACAGCTCTCTCCCTGACCCCCCAGCTGGCACAGAAGGTGCCCCACAAGCTGACCAACCCCAAATTCAACGATCCCCACGTGAAGACCAACCTGCTGCTGCAGGCTCACCTGTCCCGCATGCAGCTGAGCGCAGAGCTGCAGTCTGACACCGAGGAGATCCTCAGCAAGGTACCCCAGAACACCCTGGGAGGGCGGAAATGGGGTCAGCACTGGGGGAGATCCCGGGTTTGGGGTGGGGTTTGTCACCAAATCGGGGTGGAATAATGAGGGAAGTGAGGATTGAAGGAAGCTTGTCCTGCTCTTCCCTCGGAGCCAGCTCATCCCATGGGGTCAGTGATGTGGGAATTCCATCCCATGGGGTCAGTTCTGTGGGAATTCCATCCCGTGGGGTCAGTTCTGTGGGAATTCCATCCCATGGGGTCAGTTCTGTGGGAATTCCATCCCGTGGGGTCCGTTCTGTGGGAATTCCATCCCATGGGGTCAGTTCTGTGGGAATTCCATCCCGTGGGGTCAGTTCTGTGGGAATTCCATCCCGTGGGGTCAGTTATGTGGGAATTCCATCCCATGGGGTCAGTTATATGGGAACTCCATCCCATGGGGTCAGTTCTGTGGGAATTCCATCCCATGGGGTCAGTTCTGTGGGAATTCCATCCCATGGGGTCAGTTGTCCATGAACTGCTCCGGCCTTGGCTGATGTCACTGACCATCCCCACCCCTGGCAGTGTCCCTGTCCTCGTGTCCCACACTGTCCCCATCCATGTCCCTGACTGTCCCCATGTGTCCCCAGGCCATCCGGCTGATCCAGGCGTGTGTGGATGTGCTGTCCAGCAATGGCTGGCTGTCCCCAGCGCTGGCCGCCATGGAGCTGGCCCAGATGGTCACCCAAGCCATGTGGTCCAAGGACTCGTACCTGAAGCAGCTGCCCCACTTCACCTCGGAGCACATCAAGCGCTGCACGGACAAGGTGTGGCTGAGGGGACAGCAGGGGACAGCAGGGGACACCTCGGGCACAGAACCGTGGGAATCTCGGCCTCGGGTTTTTGGGAAAAGCTGGAATTTGAGGAATTCCTCCTGGCCTATAAATTCTAAGGATGGCAGAGTAATGAAATGAGTTGTTTTTGGGAAAAATCTGAGAGAGAAAAGCTTTGATCAGGGTTAAGGAATTGCCAGGAGGTGACACCGAACAGGACAGGGGGCACGGGACCTTCATGGGAGCTGGGAGAAGACAGGGGATTGATTGATGGATGGATGGATTGATTGATTGATTGATTGGTGGATGGATTGATTGATTAGGAGGGAGAATTTCCCACCAAAATGAGCATGATGGACACAGAGTTTGTTCCCTCAAACTGAGAAGGGATCATGGATGGGGATGGGATGATGGGATGGGATGGGATTGGGGTGGGATGGGTTAATGGGATGGGTTGGTGGGATGGGATGGGATGAGTTACTCTCCCAGTTAACGAGATCCCCTAAGTCATACCCCCAATCACCAAGGCGCTGACAATCTCTCTGTGATAAATCCCAAATAATAATTCCCGGATAATTCCAGGGCGTGGAGAGCGTGTTTGACATCATGGAGATGGAGGACGAGGAGCGCACGGCGCTGCTGCAGCTGCCCGAGGCGCAGATCGCCGACGTGGCGCGCTTCTGCAATCGATACCCTAATATAGAGCTGAGCTACGAGGTGGGGGACAGGGACAACATCCGCAGGTATGGGATCAGTGGGGTCATCATTGGGGTCATCAGGATCATCGTTGGGATCATTGGGATCAGTGGGGTTCTGTAATCAATACCCCAAGACTGAACTGTCCTACGAGGTGGGGGACAGGGACAACATCCGCAGGTGTGGGATCAGTGGGATCATCATTGGGATCATTGGGATGGGATCATCCTTAGGGCTGGGATCAGGATGGGATCCCTAGCTGACACCATGTCTGTCCCCAGCGGTGTCCCCATGGTGGGATCAGGATGGGTTGGGGTTGGGACCAGGATGGGATGCAGGGCAGTCCCAGTCTGACGCTGTCACTGTCCCTGTCCCCGTGTGTCCCCAGCGGTGGCCCCGTGGTGGTGCTGGTGCAGCTGGAGCGTGAGGAGGAGGTGACAGGGCCGGTGATCGCCCCGCTGTTCCCACAGGTACTGCCAGCGGGTGGGACATGGCCCTGTGTCCCCAGTGTCCCCAACATCCCCATGTCCCCACAGAAACGCAAGGAGGGCTGGTGGGTGGTGATTGGGGTCTGTCCCTGTCCCTGATGTCCCTAATATCCCCTGATGTCCCTGATGTCCCCTCTGTCCCCACAGGACCGTGAGAAGGGCTGGTGGGTGGTGATCAGGGTCTGTCCCTGTCCCCAGTGTCCCTAATATCCCCTGATGTCCCCTGATATCCCTGATGTCCCCAATGTCCCCTGATGTCCCCTGCTGTCCGAGGGCTGGTGGGTGGTGATCAGGCTCTGTCCCTGTCCCTGATGTCCCAATGTCCCCATGTCCCTCTGTCCCCACAGAAACCCGAGGAGGGCTGGTGGGTGGTGATCGGGGTCTGTCCCTGATGTCCCCAATGTCCCCATGTCCCCACAGAAACGCGAGGAGGGCTGGTGGGTGGTGATTGGTGACTCCAAGTCCAACAGCCTCATCTCCATCAAACGGCTGACGCTGCAGCAGAAAGCCAAGGTGGGACTGGGGGGACAAGGGGTGACAAGGGGTGACACTGGGTGGGTGACATGAGTGGCATGACATGGGGTGGATGACACAGGGTGAGTGAAATTGGGGGTGACACCAGGGTGACACTGGTGCGTGACACAGGGAGGTGACACAGAGGTGTCACAGAGGGGGGTGACATGGTGTGAGTGACACTGGGATGATACCAGGGAGGTGACACTTGGGGGTGACACCAGAGGTGGTAACAGGGGGTAATACATGGGTGACACTGGGGAGGTGACACAGGGTGGGTAACACAGGGGTGACACCAGGGTGAAATCTGGGGCGGTGACACGGGGTGGGTGACACTGGGAGATGACACAGGGAGGTGACACTGGGTGACACCCTGTCCCCCCCAAGTGAAGCCGGATTTCATGGCAGCAGCTGTTGGCACTCAGCACTATAGAACGGGTGACACAGGGGTGTCACAGGGGTGACAGGGCAGGTGACACTGGCTGAGGTGACACTGGCTGAGGTGACACAGGGAGGTGTCACCATGTCCCTGTCCCCAGGTGAAGCTGGATTTTGTGGTGCCGGCCGTGGGCACTCAGCACTATAGACTGGGTGACAGGGGGTGACACAGGGGTGACACAGGGGTGACAGGGGATGGCACAGGGTGAGGTGACACTGGTAGGTGACACAGGGAGGTGACCCTGTCCCTGTCCCCAGGTGAAGCTGGACTTCGTGGCGCCAGCTGTGGGCACTCAGCACTACACTCTGTACTTCATGAGCGACGCCTACATGGGATGTGACCAGGAGTACAAGTTCAGTGTGGATGTCAAGGAGGCTGAGAGTGACAGCGACTCTGACTGAGCCCCAAACCCCACAGAAACCCCACAGAATCCCACCAAAAATCCCAGAAAACCCTGTTAAATCCCATAAACCCCCAGAAAATCCTGTAAAAATCCCATAAAATCCCACCAAACCCCATAAAATCCTGTAAAAATTGCATAAAACCCCACCAAATCCCACACAATCCCATAAAACCGCACAAAATCCCATGAAATCCCATCAAACCCCACAAAAAACCCCATAAAGTCCAACAAAATCCCATGAAGTCCACCCAGCCCCATGTGCCCGTTGGTTTTTGGGGTGGGGATGTTTTGTACAGTTTTTTTAGGTTGGAATAAAGTTCAGGATCTGACTCTGTATCGGTGCTGGGAGGGGAAGGGGAACCTAAAGGCCTGGATCCCGAATTCCCTGATCCCAAACTCCTGCATCCCAAATTCCTGGACCCTAAACTCTTGGATCCCAAACTCCTGCATCAGAAACTCCCTGCATCCCAAACTCTGACCCCAAACTCCTGCATCCCAAACTCCCAGACCCCAAATTCTCAGACCCCAAACTCCCAAACCCCACAAACCCTGGAGAAGATGATGACACCTTTGGGGTTTCAGGCCAACCCAACCCCTAGGGAAGGGAAGATCTGAGGCTTTTTCCAGGAAATCCTTGGATTTATTGGGTTTGGGGCACAAAGTCCCAAAGGCCCTGATCCCAAACCTGCCCTGACCCCACAGAGTCCAGTGGGGAGGAGCAGGGGGCTGGGATGGCATCAGGGGGACATGGGGACATCCTGGAGGACACTGAGATGTTCTGAAGGACACTGGGAGGTCCTGGAGGACATTGGGAGGTCCTGGAGGACATGGGAACGTCCTAGAGACCACTGGGGGGTCCTGGGGGATACCAAGATCCCCTGGAGGCCTTGGGGGGCACTGGAGGCCATGGAGAGGTCCTGGAGGTCACAAGGAAGGTCATGGAGAACACTGGGAGGCTCCTGGAGGCCACGGGAACATCCTGAAGGACATGGGAAGATCCGGGATGCCACCAAGATGTCCTGGAGGCCATGGAGGGATCCTGGAGGCCACAGGGAAGGTCCTAGAAGCCATGGGAACATCCTGGAGGAAACTGAGGGGGTTCTGGGGTGTCGCTCAAGGCAGCAGCGAGGGGTCCCCCGGTCTGCGAGCGCACCTGCGATGCCCGGTCTGAAGGGGATTGGAGCAAGGCACATTGACTTGACTTGAAAGGGGTGAACGTGCCTGGGAGGCCCAGCAAAAGCTTGCCTGGGTTGGCTTTCAAGGTACCTTAAGGGGGAAGAGGGAAGGTTTGGAGTTTCTTCCAGGAGATCCTAAATGGGAACTGGTCCCAATGGGAAACAAAACCTTCCAAGGGGTGTTGCAGGTGTCGCCTCTGGGATGTGTCTTGGACCACTGGAAACCAATTGGCGGTGATCCCCTCATGTGAGAGAAACACATGTGAGAAAGAAATAATTGCATGTGAGAAATAAAATATTGTCATCGGTGGTGGCCACTTTCCACATGGGGGGGGATGCAGAGGAGTGGCCGAAGGATGAAACCTTACAAGACATTTCCATCTGGCAATTAATGTTTCTTTGTAGAAGGGAGAAGAAGTGGGATGAAGTTCCCGATGTGGACATGGGCAGATGAAACAATGTAACCTCTGCGAGAGCTTGTTTGCCAACCCCAAGCTCTGCAGAAAATCCAGTGCTGCAGGAAACACTAGTCAGCAAACTGACAAAAAGCTGGGAACACACGTGGGAAGGAAGGAAAGAACACACATGGGAAGGAAAGCCACGTGTCAAATCAGCGACAGCCACCCTGGGCAGGGAGAAGGAGCTGTGTTTGTGGTCCCTCTCTCCCCGGGGGATGATCACAAGGGTCTCCATCCTTCTCAAGCCGGGGAGAGCCAGGGCGGGGGGGGGGGGGGGCGCTCTCCAAGCCTCTCACCCCGTGCCGGGGGCATGCTTGCTGGATTCTCCATCCTTCTCAATCCAGGGGATGCTTGGGGGGGTCTCTGTCCCTCTCACTGTGGGCCACGCTGGGGACCAAGGAGTCTCTGTCCCCCTCGCCCCTGTGGTGACCTAGCTGAGGTCACGCCCCCTGCATGAAAGCCTGGCACTTCTCTGACCTCTTTACGTTTGGCGAGCTGGGTCTGGCGTCCGACCCCCTCCGCTTTGGGGGCGCCAGCGCAGGTACGCGACAAAAGCGGCGGCGACAAGAGGCGCAATGGCGGCACGAAAGAGGCGCAGCGGCACATCCCACCTCCCTCCCTCCCATCCACCCGCACACAACAGCCCGTCCCAGGGCTCCACGGCGGCGGCGCAGAGGGGCAGGGCCGGTGCCGGGGCTCCAGCGCTGGGGGGTCCGAGGGCGCCGAGCTGCGCTCGTCTGTGGCCGTGCCGCTGCTGTCGGCCCGCGCCGCTCGGCAGCTGCCGCCGCTGTGCCGCATCCCGAAGGGAGCATGAGCCCGCAGCCGCCTATGGGAGTCGAGTGCTGAACACCGAGGGGCAGAGGAAAGAAGTACACCGGCGGCGTCCGCCGTCCTACCCCCGGGGCCAGGTGCGCTCTCTGCCGGCGGCGCCCGTCCGTCCTCGCTGCCCCGGGCGCCCTCCCCGTCGGCGGCGTCTGTTGTCCTCGCAGCCCCGGGCCAGGTGCTGTACCGGCGGCGGCCGTCGTCCTCCTCCCTCTCCCGGTGCTTTCTGCCGGCGGCCATTGTCCTCGGTCCCCGGGACGCTCTCTCTGCCGGCGGAGTCCGTCGTCCTGGCCCCCCGCGCCCAATTCTCCGCCGCCGGCATGCCTCTCCCACCCCCGGGCCAGGTGCTTTATCGGCGGCGTCCGTCGTCCAACTCCCCACGGGCCAAGTGCTCCGCCGGTGTCCGTCGTCCTGGCCCCCCGCGCCTGGTGCTCTGCCGCCGCCGTCCGTCGTCCTCCCCCCGGGGCCAGGTGCCCTCTCTGTCGGCGGCTTTCGTCGTCCTGGCACCCCACGCCCCGTGCTCTGCCGCCGGCATCCATCGTCCTCCTCCCCACGGCCAAGTGTTCTGCCGGCGTCCTCGGTCCCCCGGGCGCCCTCCCCGCCGGCGGATTCCGTCGTCCTCCACCTCCCCACCGGCTTCTTTGCCGGCGGCATCCGTCGTCCCAGCTCCCCAGGGCGGCTGCTCCGCCGGCGGCGTCCTCCGGTGGCGCCCCCCTCCCCCCCCCCGGGGGGGGGCCTTTCCCCCCTCTCTCCCCCCCCCCCCCGGGTTTGCCTTCCCTCCCCGGCCGCCCGGTGCTTTCCCGGCGGCATCCACCCTCCCAGCTCCCCGAGGCGGCTGCTCGCGCGGCGGCGTCCGGTGTTTCCCTCCCTCCCCTCCTCCCCCCCCCCGTCCTTTCTGGTTGGCGCAGTCGTGCCTCCCTCCCCGCTGCCAGCTGCTTTAGTAGCCGCCTCGCGTCCGTCGTCTCCCGCAGCCTCGGGAGCTCCGCCGGCGTCGTCCGTCGTCACGGCCCCCTGCGCCCCCGGTGCTCCGCCGCGCCGCCGCCCGTGGTCCTCGCCTTTGGCGCGCGGCTGATCCGCCGGCGACGTCCTTCGTCCTCGCCCCCCCGCTTGCCGCTCCGCCGCCAGAGTCCGTCGTCTCCACTGCCGCCGGCCGTGCCGGTGACCCGGCTTGGCACGCTGCTTTTATAGGCGACACAAGCCACCCCCCGTCGTTTTCAGCCAATGGGAGCTCAGTGTCGATTGTGGCGTGCAGGCAGCGACCTGTCTTCGGCTCTTGTGATGTCACAGACGGGAGGCGGGGCAAGCACGAGCGATCTGATTGGCCGGTCTGGAGGGGGGTTTCCCGGGCTTTTGGCGGCGCTGATTGGCTGTTTCGGGGCTGCCCGGGAGGCCGGGGTGGGTGGGGGCAAGGCCCAAGAAGTGGGCGTGGGGCTTATCTGCGGCGGCGGGGCCGGTGGGTGGGGGCCGGGGCCGGCTGGGCTAAACGTTCCACTGCCATCGGGGAGGGGCTCGCTGGAGAGCTGCCCTTTGGACTGCCTTGCCATGGCACTGGGGCTCCCAGGGGGCTGGCAGCGCAGCTCAGGGCGGGGATACGGCCCGGACTGGAGTCAGGGCTAAATGTGGCATTGGCGTCGGGGGAGTGCAACTGGCAATGGCACTGGGCTTTGCTCTAGAACGGTATGGGGAGGGGCTTTAGGGCTGCAAATGGGGCCGCATTTGGAGTTAGGGGCGAAATGGGGGATTTGGGTTAGGGTTGAGCATTTAGGGAGGGGCTGAGGCTTCGATTAGAACTGCCATTGGGATCAAGGCTAAACGTGGCATTGGGTTTAGTGCCGGAGTTGGGATCGCGTCTGGGGCTAGACGTGTCTGGGACTGGGATGAGATTAAACACGGCACTGCGCCTCTGTCTAAATGTGCACTGTGATGGAGCTCAGCATCACGCTTGCCTTTGGGACTGAGTGCGCACCCAGCCGGATAGGGCAGACGTCACTGGAGGTTGTCCCTGGCACTGTGCCACCCTTCCTCATGCACCACACCTCGATGTATCGGGGGGTGGGGGGGGGGGGGTTGAAAGACGACCGAGGGAGGGTTGGGGGTGCGGAAAAGCCTGTGACTTGGGGGCTGTCTGCGGGAGGAAGGCCCGCGGGGAGGGCTCTCTGGGGGTCCCAGCCCCATTGCGGGGGCCCAGGCTCGTTGCGGGTGCCACCCCGCAGGTGAGTCGGGGCCGGGGCCATTGCCCTCGGGCTCGGGGCGGGGCTACGCCCCCTTCGCCACACTCCCCGCCCCTTGCCGCTGCTCTCGCCAGGCCGGGCGGGTCCCGCCGGGAGCTGCCGCTGCCTCGGCGCCGCCCCGCTTCCTCCTCCGCCCTTTCCCGCTCCCGGATCCCGGATCCCGGCCCCGCTTCCTTCCGCCGGCTCCCTCCAACCCTTGCCGCTTCCCTCCGCCGGGTCCGGGATCCCGGCGCCGCGCTTCCCTCCGCCCGTTCCCTCAGCCCTTGCCGCTCCCTCAGCTCATTTCCGCTCGCGTTAGGCCGTCGCCGCTTCCCGCCGCTCCTCTCGCTGCCTCAGAGCCCTCGCCGCTTCCCTCATCCCGTTGCCGCTGCCCCGAGCCCGGCCCGGCCCCTCTGGCCATGAGCTTCCTCTGGTCTGGTGAGTGCCTGGGCGCCGGGAGGGAGGGAGGGTGCTGGGGGCTTAAGCCCCGAGGGGCTTAAGGAATGGGAGGGGCTGGAGGAGCACTTGGACTTGGTGTGGGAGACGCCATCATTTGGGGGGAGGAAGCGTTTGGGGAGGGCTGGAGGGGGGGGGGCTGTTGTTTGCGGGGGTCTAGGAGGGAAGGGGTTTTGGGGAGGCTCTGAAGGGGCTGCTGGGTGCTGCTGGTGGGGAGGGGGTGTGTGGATTTTCGAGGAGAGTGCTGAGCTTTGAGGAAGATGGAGGGGAAGATTGAGAGGCCCCCAGGAGCTGAGGAAGGCAAAGCGGGGCTCTTAGGGGAAGGTTTAGGGGAAATGGTGGAGCGGTTTGTGCTGGGGGTTTCAGCAGGGGCTTGGGAAGGTTGCTGAGTGTGTGTGGAGGAGGGAAGGCCTTGAAAAGAGTCGTTGAGAATGTACAAGGAGAGGCTGAGAAGAAAGGCCCTTGAGGGATATGGGGAGGAGTGGAAGGCCTGGGCACGTAGTGGACTTTTAGGAGGAAGCATTGGAGGAAGGTGCAGGGAGAGAGGGTCTCAGGTGGGATGAGGAGTGGGAATGGGGTGGTCCTGGAGGGCAGGAAGCCGTGGAGGGAAATGGGGGGGGAGGTTTGGGGGGTGCATGAGGGACTGGGAAACTTTTTGGGAGGAGAGTTTGAGAGAGCAGGCTTGGGGGAGGGGCTGTCTGGCAACTGGAGAATCTCATTTTGCCCAAGCTGAGCTCTGGTCCTGCCATGCTGTTGTTTTTGTCACTCTTTCTAGGAGGCAGGGAGCTGTCAGGGTCTGAAATTTCCTCTTTTGGGGTAGGTAAGGGTCGATGAAAGAATCGAGTTCTGTCTCAACATTTCTCGTCAGAAACTACAGGTGCGGGACTTACGCAGAGAATGCTTTGTACTTCCCTGAAGCTGGTATGGGGCGAATGCTTTGCACCTGCCTGAGTTGGTACAGAGCAAAGGCCTTGTGCTGCCAAAGCTGGTACGTGACGAAGGCTTTGCACCCGTCGCCCTGACGCCCATTGTGAAAAAGCTGCCGAGCATGCCTCGGGCACTCCTCCCTTGGCCCTGCCAAGTGGAGTTTAGCGTATCTCCGCAAGAATTAAGGGGGAGCAAGGGCGGGTGGCAAGGAGGGACCAGGTGTATGGACTAGCATAAAAGACAGCTCTGGAGTGACTGAACTCCGAAGATCTTCCCCACCGAAAGATCACATGGATCTTTGCAGAGGCAAAGGAACGCCTACTGACCGGGACCCCAGAGACGCCGGACGTCTGTGGAGCCGTGGTGGTAGCTATAGTCCCCTTTCCTTCCCATCTTTTCCCAATTTTCTCTCTTTCTCTCTCTATCGCAGGCCGCGTTATGGGCTAAATTAATAAAGTTCCCCTTTGGATCGAAATTTAAATCCCTTGACTTGTTGAATTTCGTGCTTTCTTTTCTTTTTGCACTCTGAGGTCATAGCTGGTGCGAACCATCACGCGTCTGCTTATGAGTGGACCGTGACACTCCAGTCCGGGCCGTATCCCCGCCCTGAGCTGCGCTGCCAGCCCCCTGGGAGCCCCAGTGCCATGGCAAGGCAGCCCGAATGGCAGCTCTCCAGCGAGCCCCTCCCCGATGCCAACGGCACATTTAGCCCAGCCGGAGCCGATGCGCCTCTTATCGCCGCCACAGCTCTCGGTTGCCTGCGCTGACGCCCCCAAAGTGGAGGGGGTCGGACACCAACCCCGGCTCACCAAAGGTAAGGCGGTCGGAGCAGCGCCGGGGCAATGAGGATGGAAAGCACCTCATTTGCCCGAGCAAATGGGAGGAGGACGGAGAGCCCCAGGGCATCCCCTGGACACTGGACAAAATAAACTTCAAAACACATCAAATGCTTTGTCTGCTATTTGCTCTCCCAATGAGTCAGCTGCGATGCAAAGAAATCACAAAGCCCCACACCTCCCCACGGGAGAGGAGGAAGGTACCCCCCCCCCACCCCGGGCGAGGAGGACGGTGAGCACCCCCAAGCCCTCCAAAAGCAAAGACTACAACAATGCCCCAGCCCTCATTGAGGACAGGGAGCTAGGATGGCCCAGCGTTCTCTCTATGTCTCTCCTGCCTGGGGAGTCCTGGGCAGGACTGTCTCTGTCCTTCTCCACCTGCTCGGTGCCTGTTGGTGGCTCCATTCTTCTCTCCCTGGGAGTCTCCATCCCTCTCGGCCCTGCTTTGTCTCTGTCCCTCTTGCACCGGGGGATGCTTGGGGATCTTGCGGGCTTTCATGCAGGGGGCGTGACCTCAGCCAGGTCACCACAGGGGTGAGGGGGACAGAGACCCCCCCCAAGCATCCCCTGGATTGAGAAGGATGGAGAATCCAGCGAGCATGTCCTGGGCACGAGGTGAGAGGCATGGAGATGCTCCCAGGCTCTCCCCGGCCTGAGAAGGATGGAGACCCTTGTGATCGTGCCCCGGGGAGAGAGGGACCGCGAACACGGCTCCTTCTCCCTGCCCAGGGTGGCTGTAGCTGATTTGATACCCCAGACTCCCATGCTCATTGCTCATCTTTATAGAAGCTGTTTGATAGTGCTAATAAGATTAGCTAACGCTAATGCAACGGAATCCATGGGATTCCATTGCATCCCAATGGTCTCCCGGCTTCCATCAGGCCCTGCTGTGTCACAATGGAGCCTTGGTTCCATGAGATTCCAGCGCGGAACACCGATAAGCTGCGGAATTCATGGAATGGGTCTTCATCCTGGTGTAAGAGAAAGGAGGGCTTCCATCAAGAAGCAGACCCTCCAACAAAGCCATTGAAGGGAGCGAGGCAAAATCAAATGTTTCTTCTGGGACAGTCAGTGAATCTCTATGGAAAATCCAGGATAGTAACAGGAGCTAGCTTTGCTGTGCTCAGCTCGCAGGAGATTCCAGAGGAGGGATTCCCTCATGCATCAGGCCCAGGAAAGAATTCCTGCTTCTTAAGGCTCCATCAGGGTGAAGGCATCTTTTATTTTTACCATTATTGGAGCAGCTGCTTTGTTGAAGCTGCTGCAAAATACTCCTGTGTTACAACAGATGCGAGGGATCACGGGGCCTCAAGGCAGCAGCGAGGGGTCCCCCGGTCTGCGAGCGCACCTGCGATGCCCGGTCTGAAGGGGATTGGAGCAAGGCACATTGACTTGACTTGAAAGGGGTGAACGTGCCTGGGAGGCCCAGCAAAAGCTTGCCTGGGTTGGCTTTCAAGGTACCTTAAGGGGGAAGAGGGAAGGTTTGGAGTTTCTTCCAGGAGATCCTAAATGGGAACTGGTCCCAATGGGAAACAAAACCTTCCAAGGGGTGTTGCAGGTGTCGCCTCTGGGATGTGTCTTGGACCACTGGAAACCAATTGGCGGTGATCCCCTCATGTGAGAGAAACACATGTGAGAAAGAAATAATTGCATGTGAGAAATAAAATATTGTCATCGGTGGTGGCCACTTTCCACATGGGGGGGGATGCAGAGGAGTGGCCGAAGGATGAAACCTTACAAGACATTTCCATCTGGCAATTAATGTTTCTTTGTAGAAGGGAGAAGAAGTGGGATGAAGTTCCCGATGTGGACATGGGCAGATGAAACAATGTAACCTCTGCGAGAGCTTGTTTGCCAACCCCAAGCTCTGCAGAAAATCCAGTGCTGCAGGAAACACTAGTCAGCAAACTGACAAAAAGCTGGGAACACACGTGGGAAGGAAGGAAAGAACACACATGGGAAGGAAAGCCACGTGTCAAATCAGCGACAGCCACCCTGGGCAGGGAGAAGGAGCTGTGTTTGTGGTCCCTCTCTCCCCGGGGGGATGATCACAAGGGTCTCCATCCTTCTCAAGCCGGGGAGAGCCAGGGCGGGGGGGGGGGGGGCGCTCTCCAAGCCTCTCACCCCGTGCCGGGGGCATGCTTGCTGGATTCTCCATCCTTCTCAATCCAGGGGATGCTTGGGGGGGTCTCTGTCCCTCTCACTGTGGGCCACGCTGGGGACCAAGGAGTCTCTGTCCCCCTCGCCCCTGTGGTGACCTAGCTGAGGTCACGCCCCCTGCATGAAAGCCTGGCACTTCTCTGACCTCTTTACGTTTGGCGAGCTGGGTCTGGCGTCCGACCCCCTCCGCTTTGGGGGCGCCAGCGCAGGTACGCGACAAAAGCGGCGGCGACAAGAGGCGCAATGGCGGCACGAAAGAGGCGCAGCGGCACATCCCACCTCCCTCCCTCCCATCCACCCGCACACAACAGCCCGTCCCAGGGCTCCACGGCGGCGGCGCAGAGGGGCAGGGCCGGTGCCGGGGCTCCAGCGCTGGGGGGTCGAGGGCGCCGAGCTGCGCTCGTCTGTGGCCGTGCCGCTGCTGTCGGCCCGCGCCGCCCGGCAGCTGCCGCCGCTGTGCCGCATCCCGAAGGGAGCATGAGCCCGCAGCCGCCTATGGGAGTCGAGTGCTGAACACCGAGGGGCAGAGGAAAGAAGTACACCGGCGGCGTCCGCCGTCCTACCCCCGGGGCGCCAGGCGTGCGCTCTCTGCCGGCGGCGCCCGTCCGTCCTCGCTGCCCCGGGCGCCCTCCCCTGGCGGCGGCGTCTGTTGTCCTCGCAGCCCCGGGCCAGGTGCTGTACCGGCGGCGGCCGTCGTCCTCCTCCCTCTCCCGGTGCTTTCTGCCGGCGGCCATTGTCCTCGGTCCCCGGGACGCTCTCTCTGCCGGCGGAGTCCGTCGTCCTGGCCCCCCGCGCCCCACTCTCCGCCGCCCGGCATGCCTCTCCCACCCCCCGGGCCAGGTGCTTTATCGGCGGCGGTCCGTCGTCCAACTCCCCACGGGCCAAGTGCTCCGCCGGTGTCCGTGCGTCCTGGCCCCCGCGCCTGGTGCTTGTCTCGCCGCCGCCGTCCGTCGCTCCTCCCCGGGGGCCAGGTGCCCTCTCTGTCGGCGGCTTTCGTCGTCCTGGCACCCCACGCCCCGTGCTCTGCCGCCGGCATCCATCGTCCTCCTCCCCACGGCCAAGTGTTCTGCCGGCGGTCCTCGGTCCCCCGGGCGCCCTCCCCCGCCGGCGGATTCCGTCGTCCTCCACCTCCCCACCGGGCTTCTTTGCCGGCGGCATCCGTCGTCCCAGCTCCCCAGGGCGGCTGCTCCCGCCGGCGGCGTCCCTTCCGGTGGCGCCCCCCGTCCCAGCTCCCCGCGGGCGGGCACTCTGCCGCCGGCATCCGTCGCGCTCCTCCCCCGGGACCAGGTGCTTTACCGGCGGCGCCTCCTCGTCATTCCCCTCCCCGCCAGGTGCTTTGCCGGCGGCATCCACCCTCCCAGCTCCCCGAGGCGGCTGCTCCGCCGGCGGCGTCCGGTGTTTCCCCTCCCCCACCTCCCCCCCTCCCCGTCCTTTCTGGTGGCGTCAGCCGTCCTCCCTCCCCGCTGCCAGCTGCTTTAGCAGCCGCCTCCGTCGTCGTCTCCCGCAGCTCGGGGAGCTCCGCCGGCGTCGTCCGTCGTCACGGCCCCCTGCGCCCCCGGTGCTCCGCCGGCGCCGTCCGTGGTCCTCGCCTTTCGGCGCGGCTGATCCGCCGGCGACGTCCTTCTTCCTCGCCTCCCGCGCTTGCCGCTCCGCCGCCAGAGTCCGTCGTCTCCACTGCCGCCGGCCGTGCCGGTGACCCGGCTTGGCACGCTGCTTTTATAGGCGACACAAGCCACGCCCCGTCGTTTTCAGCCAATGGGAGCTCAGTGTCGATTGTGGCGTGCAGGCAGCACCTGTCTTCGGCTCTTGTGATGTCACAGACGGGAGGCGGGGCAAGCACGAGCGATCTGATTGGCCGGTCTGGAGGGGGTTTCCCGGGCTTGGCGGCGCTGATTGGCTGTTTCGGGGCTGCCCGGGAGGCCGGTGGGTGGGGGCAAGGCCCAGAAGTGGGCGTGGCTTATCTGCGGCGGCGGGGCCGGTGGGGGGGCCGGGGCCGGCTGGGCTAAACGTTCCACTGCCATCGGGGAGGGGCTCGCTGGAGAGCTGCCCTTTGGACTGCCTTGCCATGGCACTGGGGCTCCCAGGGGGCTGGCAGCGCAGCTCAGGGCGGGGATACGGCCCGGACTGGAGTCAGGGCTAAATGTGGCATTGGCGTCGGGGGAGTGCAACTGGCAATGGCACTGGGCTTTGCTCTAGAACGGTATGGGGCTTAGGGCTGCAAATGGGGCCGCATTTGGAGTTAGGGCGAAATGGGGGATTTGGGTTAGGGTTGAGCATTTAGGGAGGGGCTGAGGCTTCGATTAGAACTGCCATTGGGATCAAGGCTAAACGTGGCATTGGGTTTAGTGCCGGAGTTGGGATCGCGTCTGGGGCTAGACGTGTCTGGGACTGGGATGAGATTAAACACGGCACTGCGCCTCTGTCTAAATGTGCACTGTGATGGAGCTCAGCATCACGCTTGCCTTTGGGACTGAGTGCGCACCCAGCCGGATAGGGCAGACGTCACTGGAGGTTGTCCCTGGCACTGTGCCACCCTTCCTCATGCACCACACCTCGATGTATCGGGGGTGGGGGGGGGGGGGTTGAAAGACGACCGAGGGAGGGTTGGGGGTGCGGAAAAGCCTGTGACTTGGGGGCTGTCTGCGGGAGGAAGGCCCGCGGGGAGGGCTCTCTGGGGGTCCCAGCCCCATTGCGGGGGCCCAGGCTCGTTGCGGGTGCCACCCCGCAGGTGAGTCGGGGCCGGGGCCATTGCCCTCGGGCTCGGGGCGGGGCTACGCCCCCTTCGCCACACTCCCCGCCCCTTGCCGCTGCTCTCGCCAGGCCGGGCGGGTCCCGCCGGGAGCTGCCGCTGCCTCGGCGCGGCCCCGCTTCCCTCCGCCCTTTCCCGCTCCCGGATCCCGGATCCCGGCCCCGCTTCCTTCCGCCGGCTCCCTCCAACCCTTGCCGCTTCCCTCCGCCGGGTCCGGGATCCCGGCGCCGCTTCCCTCCGCCCGTTCCCTCAGCCCTTGCCGCTCCCTCAGCTCATTTCCGCTCGCGTTAGGCCGTCGCCGCTTCCCGCCGCTCCTCTCGCTGCCTCAGAGCCTCGCCGCTTCCCTCATCCCGTTGCCGCTGCCCCGAGCCCGGCCCGGCCCCTCTGGCCATGAGCTTCCTCTGGTCTGGTGAGTGCCTGGGCGCCGGGAGGGAGGGAGGGTGCTGGGGGCTTAAGCCCCGAGGGGCTTAAGGAATGGGAGGGGCTGGAGGAGCACTTGGACTTGGTGTGGGAGACGCCATCATTTGGGGGGAGGAAGCGTTTGGGGAGGGCTGGAGGGGGGGGGGCTGTTGTTTGCGGGGGTCTAGGAGGGAAGGGGTTTTGGGGAGGCTCTGAAGGGGCTGCTGGGTGCTGCTGGTGGGGAGGGGGTGTGTGGATTTTCGAGGAGAGTGCTGAGCTTTGAGGAAGATGGAGGGGAAGATTGAGAGGCCCCCAGGAGCTGAGGAAGGCAAAGCGGGGCTCTTAGGGGAAGGTTTAGGGGGAAATGGTGGAGCGGTTTGTGCTGGGGGTTTCAGCAGGGGCTTGGGAAGGTTGCTGAGTGTGTGTGGAGGAGGGAAGGCCTTGAAAAGAGTCGTTGAGAATGTACAAGGAGAGGCTGAGAAGAAAGGCCCTTGAGGGATATGGGGAGGAGTGGAAGGCCTGGGCACGTAGTGGACTTTTAGGAGGAAGCATTGGAGGAAGGTGCAGGGAGAGAGGGTCTCAGGTGGGATGAGGAGTGGGAATGGGGTGGTCCTGGAGGGCAGGAAGCCGTGGAGGGAAATGGGGGGGGAGGTTTGGGGGGTGCATGAGGGACTGGGAAACTTTTTGGGAGGGGAGAGTTTGAGAGAGCAGGCTTGGGGGAGGGGCTGTCTGGCAACTGGAGAATCTCATTTTGCCCAAGCTGAGCTCTGGTCCTGCCATGCTGTTGTTTTTGTCACTCTTTCTAGGAGGCAGGGAGCTGTCAGGGTCTGAAATTTCCTCTTTTGGGGTAGGTAAGGGTCGATGAAAGAATCGAGTTCTGTCTCAACATTTCTCGTCAGAAACTACAGGTGCGGGACTTACGCAGAGAATGCTTTGTACTTCCCTGAAGCTGGTATGGGGCGAATGCTTTGCACCTGCCTGAGTTGGTACAGAGCAAAGGCCTTGTGCTGCCAAAGCTGGTACGTGACGAAGGCTTTGCACCCGTCGCCCTGACGCCCATTGTGAAAAAGCTGCCGAGCATGCCTCGGGCACTCCTCCCTTGGCCCTGCCAAGTGGAGTTTAGCGTATCTCCGCAAGAATTAAGGGGGAGCAAGGGCGGGTGGCAAGGAGGGACCAGGTGTATGGACTAGCATAAAAGACAGCTCTGGAGTGACTGAACTCCGAAGATCTTCCCCACCGAAAGATCACATGGATCTTTGCAGAGGCAAAGGAACGCCTACTGACCGGGACCCCAGAGACGCCGGACGTCTGTGGAGCCGTGGTGGTAGCTATAGTCCCCTTTCCTTCCCATCTTTTCCCAATTTTCTCTCTTTCTCTCTCTATCGCAGGCCGCGTTATGGGCTAAATTAATAAAGTTCCCCTTTGGATCGAAATTTAAATCCCTTGACTTGTTGAATTTCGTGCTTTCTTTTCTTTTTGCACTCTGAGGTCATAGCTGGTGCGAACCATCACGCGTCTGCTTATGAGTGGACCGTGACACTCCAGTCCGGGCCGTATCCCCGCCCTGAGCTGCGCTGCCAGCCCCCTGGGAGCCCCAGTGCCATGGCAAGGCAGCCCGAATGGCAGCTCTCCAGCGAGCCCCTCCCCGATGCCAACGGCACATTTAGCCCAGCCGGAGCCGATGCGCCTCTTATCGCCGCCACAGCTCTCGGTTGCCTGCGCTGACGCCCCCAAAGTGGAGGGGGTCGGACACCAACCCCGGCTCACCAAAGGTAAGGCGGTCGGAGCAGCGCCGGGGCAATGAGGATGGAAAGCACCTCATTTGCCCGAGCAAATGGGAGGAGGACGGAGAGCCCCAGGGCATCCCCTGGACACTGGACAAAATAAACTTCAAAACACATCAAATGCTTTGTCTGCTATTTGCTCTCCCAATGAGTCAGCTGCGATGCAAAGAAATCACAAAGCCCCACACCTCCCCACGGGAGAGGAGGAAGGTACCCCCCCCCCACCCCGGGCGAGGAGGACGGTGAGCACCCCCAAGCCCTCCAAAAGCAAAGACTACAACAATGCCCCAGCCCTCATTGAGGACAGGGAGCTAGGATGGCCCAGCGTTCTCTCTATGTCTCTCCTGCCTGGGGAGTCCTGGGCAGGACTGTCTCTGTCCTTCTCCACCTGCTCGGTGCCTGTTGGTGGCTCCATTCTTCTCTCCCTGGGAGTCTCCATCCCTCTCGGCCCTGCTTTGTCTCTGTCCCTCTTGCACCGGGGGATGCTTGGGGATCTTGCGGGCTTTCATGCAGGGGGCGTGACCTCAGCCAGGTCACCACAGGGGTGAGGGGGACAGAGACCCCCCCCCAAGCATCCCCTGGATTGAGAAGGATGGAGAATCCAGCGAGCATGTCCTGGGCACGAGGTGAGAGGCATGGAGATGCTCCCAGGCTCTCCCCGGCCTGAGAAGGATGGAGACCCTTGTGATCGTGCCCCGGGGAGAGAGGGACCGCGAACACGGCTCCTTCTCCCTGCCCAGGGTGGCTGTAGCTGATTTGATACCCCAGACTCCCATGCTCATTGCTCATCTTTATAGAAGCTGTTTGATAGTGCTAATAAGATTAGCTAACGCTAATGCAACGGAATCCATGGGATTCCATTGCATCCCAATGGTCTCCCGGCTTCCATCAGGCCCTGCTGTGTCACAATGGAGCCTTGGTTCCATGAGATTCCAGCGCGGAACACCGATAAGCTGCGGAATTCATGGAATGGGTCTTCATCCTGGTGTAAGAGAAAGGAGGGCTTCCATCAAGAAGCAGACCCTCCAACAAAGCCATTGAAGGGAGCGAGGCAAAATCAAATGTTTCTTCTGGGACAGTCAGTGAATCTCTATGGAAAATCCAGGATAGTAACAGGAGCTAGCTTTGCTGTGCTCAGCTCGCAGGAGATTCCAGAGGAGGGATTCCCTCATGCATCAGGCCCAGGAAAGAATTCCTGCTTCTTAAGGCTCCATCAGGGTGAAGGCATCTTTTATTTTTACCATTATTGGAGCAGCTGCTTTGTTGAAGCTGCTGCAAAATACTCCTGTGTTACAACAGATGCGAGGGATCACGGGGCCTCAAGGCAGCAGCGAGGGGTCCCCCGGTCTGCGAGCGCACCTGCGATGCCCGGTCTGAAGGGGATTGGAGCAAGGCACATTGACTTGACTTGAAAGGGGTGAACGTGCCTGGGAGGCCCAGCAAAAGCTTGCCTGGGTTGGCTTTCAAGGTACCTTAAGGGGGAAGAGGGAAGGTTTGGAGTTTCTTCCAGGAGATCCTAAATGGGAACTGGTCCCAATGGGAAACAAAACCTTCCAAGGGGTGTTGCAGGTGTCGCCTCTGGGATGTGTCTTGGACCACTGGAAACCAATTGGCGGTGATCCCCTCATGTGAGAGAAACACATGTGAGAAAGAAATAATTGCATGTGAGAAATAAAATATTGTCATCGGTGGTGGCCACTTTCCACATGGGGGGGGATGCAGAGGAGTGGCCGAAGGATGAAACCTTACAAGACATTTCCATCTGGCAATTAATGTTTCTTTGTAGAAGGGAGAAGAAGTGGGATGAAGTTCCCGATGTGGACATGGGCAGATGAAACAATGTAACCTCTGCGAGAGCTTGTTTGCCAACCCCAAGCTCTGCAGAAAATCCAGTGCTGCAGGAAACACTAGTCAGCAAACTGACAAAAAGCTGGGAACACACGTGGGAAGGAAGGAAAGAACACACATGGGAAGGAAAGCCACGTGTCAAATCAGCGACAGCCACCCTGGGCAGGGAGAAGGAGCTGTGTTTGTGGTCCCTCTCTCCCCGGGGGGATGATCACAAGGGTCTCCATCCTTCTCAAGCCGGGGAGAGCCAGGGCGGGGGGGGGGGGGGCGCTCTCCAAGCCTCTCACCCCGTGCCGGGGGCATGCTTGCTGGATTCTCCATCCTTCTCAATCCAGGGGATGCTTGGGGGGGTCTCTGTCCCTCTCACTGTGGGCCACGCTGGGGACCAAGGAGTCTCTGTCCCCCTCGCCCCTGTGGTGACCTAGCTGAGGTCACGCCCCCTGCATGAAAGCCTGGCACTTCTCTGACCTCTTTACGTTTGGCGAGCTGGGTCTGGCGTCCGACCCCCTCCGCTTTGGGGGCGCCAGCGCAGGTACGCGACAAAAGCGGCGGCGACAAGAGGCGCAATGGCGGCACGAAAGAGGCGCAGCGGCACATCCCACCTCCCTCCCTCCCATCCACCCGCACACAACAGCCCGTCCCAGGGCTCCACGGCGGCGGCGCAGAGGGGCAGGGGGGCCGGTTGCGCGGGGGGGGCCGTCCAGCGCTGGGGGGGGGGCGAGCTCGTCGCGGAGCCGTCGTCTGGCCGTGCCGCTGCTGTCGGCCCGCGCCGCCGCGCAGCTGCCGCCGCTGTGCCGCCATCCCGAAGGGAGCATGAGCCCGCAGCCGCCTATGGGAGTCGAGTGCTGAACACCGAGGGGCAGAGGGAAGAGAAAGTACGACCGGCGGCGTCCGCCGTCCTACCCCCGGGGGCCAGGTGCGCTCTCTGCCGGCGGCGCCCCCGTCCCCTGCTGCCCGGGGCCGCCCTCCCCGTCGGCGGCGTCTCGTTTGTCCTCGCAGCCCCGGGCCAGGTGCTGTACCGGGGCGGCCGTGCGTCCTCCTCCCTCTCCCGGTGCTTTCTGCCGGCGGCCATTGTCCTCGGTCCCCGGGACGCTCTCTCTGCCGGCGGAGTCCGTCGTCCTGGCCCCCCGCGCCCACATTCTCCGCCGGCATGCCATGCCTCTCCCACCCCCCGGGCCAGGTGCTTTATCGGCGGCGTCCGTCGTCCAACTCCCCACGGGCACAAGTGTCTCCGCCGGTGTCCGTCGTCCTGGCCCCCCGCGCCTGGTGCTCTGCCGCCGCCGTCCGTTCTCCCTCCCCCCCGGGGCCAGGTGCCCTCTCTGTCGGCGGCTTTCGTCGTCCTGGCACCCCACGCCCCGTGCTCTGCCGCCGGCATCCATCGTCCTCCTCCCCACGGCCAAGTGTTCTGCCGGCGTCCTCGGTCCCCCGGGCGCCCTCCCCCCCGCCGGCGGATTCCGTCGTCCTCCACCTCCCCACCGGGTTCTTTGCCGGCGGCATCCGTCGTCCCAGCTCCCCAGGGCGGCTGCTCCGCCGGCGGCGTCCTTTCCGGTGGCGCCCCCCGTCCCAGCAGCTCCCCGGGGCGGGCACTCTGCCGCCGGCATCCGTCGCGCTCCTCCCCCGGACCAGGTGCTTTACCGGCGGCGTCCCTCGTCATTCCTTCCTCCCCGCCAGGTGCTTTGCCGGCGGCATCCACCCTCCCAGCTTCCCGAGGCGGCTGCTCCGCCGGCGGCGTCCGGTGTTTCCCCTCCCCACCTCCCCCTCCCCGTCCTTTCTGGTGGCGTCAGCCGTCCTCCCTCCCCGCTGCCAGCTGCTTTAGCAGCCGCCTCCGTCGTCGTCTCCCGCAGCTCGGGAGCTCCGCCGGCGTCGTCCGTCGGTCACGGCCCCCTGCGCCCCCGGTGCTCCGCCGGCGCCGTCCGTGGTCCTCGCCTTTCGGCGCGGCTGATCCGCCGGCGACGTCCTTCGTCCTCGCCTCCCCGCGCTTGCCGCTCCGCCGCCAGAGTCCGTCGTCTCCACTGCCGCCGGCCGTGCCGGTGACCCGGCTTGGCACGCTGCTTTTATAGGCGACACAAGCCACGCCCCGTCGTTTTCAGCCAATGGGAGCTCAGTGTCGATTGTGGCGTGCAGGCAGCACCTGTCTTCGGCTCTTGTGATGTCACAGACGGGAGGCGGGGCAAGCACGAGCGATCTGATTGGCCGGTCTGGAGGGGGTTTCCCGGGCTTGGCGGCGCTGATTGGCTGTTTCGGGGCTGCCCGGGAGGCCGGTGGGTGGGGGCAAGGCCCAGAAGTGGGCGTGGCTTATCTGCGGCGGCGGGGCCGGTGGGGGGCCGGGGCCGGCTGGGCTAAACGTTCCACTGCCATCGGGGAGGGGCTCGCTGGAGAGCTGCCCTTTGGACTGCCTTGCCATGGCACTGGGGCTCCCAGGGGGCTGGCAGCGCAGCTCAGGGCGGGGATACGGCCCGGACTGGAGTCAGGGCTAAATGTGGCATTGGCGTCGGGGGAGTGCAACTGGCAATGGCACTGGGCTTTGCTCTAGAACGGTATGGGGCTTAGGGCTGCAAATGGGGCCGCATTTGGAGTTAGGGCGAAATGGGGGATTTGGGTTAGGGTTGAGCATTTAGGGAGGGGCTGAGGCTTCGATTAGAACTGCCATTGGGATCAAGGCTAAACGTGGCATTGGGTTTAGTGCCGGAGTTGGGATCGCGTCTGGGGCTAGACGTGTCTGGGACTGGGATGAGATTAAACACGGCACTGCGCCTCTGTCTAAATGTGCACTGTGATGGAGCTCAGCATCACGCTTGCCTTTGGGACTGAGTGCGCACCCAGCCGGATAGGGCAGACGTCACTGGAGGTTGTCCCTGGCACTGTGCCACCCTTCCTCATGCACCACACCTCGATGTATCGGGGGGGGTGGGGGGGGGGGGGGGGGTTGAAAGACGACCGAGGGAGGGTTGGGGGTGCGGAAAAGCCTGTGACTTGGGGGCTGTCTGCGGGAGGAAGGCCCGCGGGGAGGGCTCTCTGGGGGGTCCCAGCCCCATTGTCGGGGGGCCCAGGCTCGTTGCGGGTGCCACCCCGCAGGTGAGTCGGGGCCGGGGCCATTGCCCTCGGGCTCGGGGCGGGGCGCTACGCCCCTTCGCCACACTCCCCGCCCCTTGCCGCTGCCTCTCGCCAGGCCGGGCGGGTCCCGCCGGGAGCTGCCGCTGCCTCGGCGCGGCCCCGCTTCCCTCCGCCCTTTCCCGCTCCCGGATCCCGGATCCCGGCCCCGCTTCCTTCCGCCGGCTCCCTCCAACCCTTGCCGCTTCCCTCCGCCGGGTCCGGGATCCCGGCGCCGCTTCCCTCCGCCCGTTCCCTCAGCCCTTGCCGCTCCCTCAGCTCATTTCCGCTCGCGTTAGGCCGTCGCCGCTTCCCGCCGCTCCTCTCGCTGCCTCAGAGCCTCGCCGCTTCCCTCATCCCGTTGCCGCTCCCGGAGCCCGGGCCCGCCCCCTCTGGCCATGAGCTTCCTCTGGTCTGGTGAGTGCCTGGGCGCCGGGAGGGAGGGAGGGTGCTGGGGGGCTTAAGCCCCGAGGGGCTTAAGGAATGGGAGGGGCTGGAGGAGCACTTGGACTTGGTGTGGGAGACGCCATCATTTGGGGGGAGGAAGCGTTTGGGGAGGGCTGGGGGGGGGGGGCTGTTGTTTGCTGGGGGTCTAGGAGGGAAGGGGTTTTGGGGGAGGCTCTGAAGGGGCTGCTGGGTGCTGCTGGTGGGGAGGGGGTGTGTGGATTTTCGAGGAGAGTGCTGAGCTTTGAGGAAGATGGAGGGGAAGATTGAGAGGCCCCCAGGAGCTGAGGAAGGCAAAGCGGGGCTCTTAGGGGAAGGTTTAGGGGAAATGGTGGAGCGGTTTGTGCTGGGGGTTTCAGCAGGGGCTTGGGAAGGTTGCTGAGTGTGTGTGGAGGAGGGAAGGCCTTGAAAAGAGTCGTTGAGAATGTACAAGGAGAGGCTGAGAAGAAAGGCCCTTGAGGGATATGGGGAGGAGTGGAAGGCCTGGGCACGTAGTGGACTTTTAGGAGGAAGCATTGGAGGAAGGTGCAGGGAGAGAGGGTCTCAGGTGGGATGAGGAGTGGGAATGGGGTGGTCCTGGAGGGCAGGAAGCCGTGGAGGGAAATGGGGGGGGAGGTTTGGGGGGTGCATGAGGGACTGGGAAACTTTTTGGGAGGAGAGTTTGAGAGAGCAGGCTTGGGGGAGGGGCTGTCTGGCAACTGGAGAATCTCATTTTGCCCAAGCTGAGCTCTGGTCCTGCCATGCTGTTGTTTTTGTCACTCTTTCTAGGAGGCAGGGAGCTGTCAGGGTCTGAAATTTCCTCTTTTGGGGTAGGTAAGGGTCGATGAAAGAATCGAGTTCTGTCTCAACATTTCTCGTCAGAAACTACAGGTGCGGGACTTACGCAGAGAATGCTTTGTACTTCCCTGAAGCTGGTATGGGGCGAATGCTTTGCACCTGCCTGAGTTGGTACAGAGCAAAGGCCTTGTGCTGCCAAAGCTGGTACGTGACGAAGGCTTTGCACCCGTCGCCCTGACGCCCATTGTGAAAAAGCTGCCGAGCATGCCTCGGGCACTCCTCCCTTGGCCCTGCCAAGTGGAGTTTAGCGTATCTCCGCAAGAATTAAGGGGGAGCAAGGGCGGGTGGCAAGGAGGGACCAGGTGTATGGACTAGCATAAAAGACAGCTCTGGAGTGACTGAACTCCGAAGATCTTCCCCACCGAAAGATCACATGGATCTTTGCAGAGGCAAAGGAACGCCTACTGACCGGGACCCCAGAGACGCCGGACGTCTGTGGAGCCGTGGTGGTAGCTATAGTCCCCTTTCCTTCCCATCTTTTCCCAATTTTCTCTCTTTCTCTCTCTATCGCAGGCCGCGTTATGGGCTAAATTAATAAAGTTCCCCTTTGGATCGAAATTTAAATCCCTTGACTTGTTGAATTTCGTGCTTTCTTTTCTTTTTGCACTCTGAGGTCATAGCTGGTGCGAACCATCACGCGTCTGCTTATGAGTGGACCGTGACACTCCAGTCCGGGCCGTATCCCCGCCCTGAGCTGCGCTGCCAGCCCCCTGGGAGCCCCAGTGCCATGGCAAGGCAGCCCGAATGGCAGCTCTCCAGCGAGCCCCTCCCCGATGCCAACGGCACATTTAGCCCAGCCGGAGCCGATGCGCCTCTTATCGCCGCCACAGCTCTCGGTTGCCTGCGCTGACGCCCCCAAAGTGGAGGGGGTCGGACACCAACCCCGGCTCACCAAAGGTAAGGCGGTCGGAGCAGCGCCGGGGCAATGAGGATGGAAAGCACCTCATTTGCCCGAGCAAATGGGAGGAGGACGGAGAGCCCCAGGGCATCCCCTGGACACTGGACAAAATAAACTTCAAAACACATCAAATGCTTTGTCTGCTATTTGCTCTCCCAATGAGTCAGCTGCGATGCAAAGAAATCACAAAGCCCCACACCTCCCCACGGGAGAGGAGGAAGGTACCCCCCCCCACCCCGGGCGAGGAGGACGGTGAGCACCCCCAAGCCCTCCAAAAGCAAAGACTACAACAATGCCCCAGCCCTCATTGAGGACAGGGAGCTAGGATGGCCCAGCGTTCTCTCTATGTCTCTCCTGCCTGGGGAGTCCTGGGCAGGACTGTCTCTGTCCTTCTCCACCTGCTCGGTGCCTGTTGGTGGCTCCATTCTTCTCTCCCTGGGAGTCTCCATCCCTCTCGGCCCTGCTTTGTCTCTGTCCCTCTTGCACCGGGGGATGCTTGGGGATCTTGCGGGCTTTCATGCAGGGGGCGTGACCTCAGCCAGGTCACCACAGGGGTGAGGGGGACAGAGACCCCCCCCCAAGCATCCCCTGGATTGAGAAGGATGGAGAATCCAGCGAGCATGTCCTGGGCACGAGGTGAGAGGCATGGAGATGCTCCCAGGCTCTCCCCGGCCTGAGAAGGATGGAGACCCTTGTGATCGTGCCCCGGGGAGAGAGGGACCGCGAACACGGCTCCTTCTCCCTGCCCAGGGTGGCTGTAGCTGATTTGATACCCCAGACTCCCATGCTCATTGCTCATCTTTATAGAAGCTGTTTGATAGTGCTAATAAGATTAGCTAACGCTAATGCAACGGAATCCATGGGATTCCATTGCATCCCAATGGTCTCCCGGCTTCCATCAGGCCCTGCTGTGTCACAATGGAGCCTTGGTTCCATGAGATTCCAGCGCGGAACACCGATAAGCTGCGGAATTCATGGAATGGGTCTTCATCCTGGTGTAAGAGAAAGGAGGGCTTCCATCAAGAAGCAGACCCTCCAACAAAGCCATTGAAGGGAGCGAGGCAAAATCAAATGTTTCTTCTGGGACAGTCAGTGAATCTCTATGGAAAATCCAGGATAGTAACAGGAGCTAGCTTTGCTGTGCTCAGCTCGCAGGAGATTCCAGAGGAGGGATTCCCTCATGCATCAGGCCCAGGAAAGAATTCCTGCTTCTTAAGGCTCCATCAGGGTGAAGGCATCTTTTATTTTTACCATTATTGGAGCAGCTGCTTTGTTGAAGCTGCTGCAAAATACTCCTGTGTTACAACAGATGCGAGGGATCACGGGGCCTCAAGGCAGCAGCGAGGGGTCCCCCGGTCTGCGAGCGCACCTGCGATGCCCGGTCTGAAGGGGATTGGAGCAAGGCACATTGACTTGACTTGAAAGGGGTGAACGTGCCTGGGAGGCCCAGCAAAAGCTTGCCTGGGTTGGCTTTCAAGGTACCTTAAGGGGGAAGAGGGAAGGTTTGGAGTTTCTTCCAGGAGATCCTAAATGGGAACTGGTCCCAATGGGAAACAAAACCTTCCAAGGGGTGTTGCAGGTGTCGCCTCTGGGATGTGTCTTGGACCACTGGAAACCAATTGGCGGTGATCCCCTCATGTGAGAGAAACACATGTGAGAAAGAAATAATTGCATGTGAGAAATAAAATATTGTCATCGGTGGTGGCCACTTTCCACATGGGGGGGGATGCAGAGGAGTGGCCGAAGGATGAAACCTTACAAGACATTTCCATCTGGCAATTAATGTTTCTTTGTAGAAGGGAGAAGAAGTGGGATGAAGTTCCCGATGTGGACATGGGCAGATGAAACAATGTAACCTCTGCGAGAGCTTGTTTGCCAACCCCAAGCTCTGCAGAAAATCCAGTGCTGCAGGAAACACTAGTCAGCAAACTGACAAAAAGCTGGGAACACACGTGGGAAGGAAGGAAAGAACACACATGGGAAGGAAAGCCACGTGTCAAATCAGCGACAGCCACCCTGGGCAGGGAGAAGGAGCTGTGTTTGTGGTCCCTCTCTCCCCGGGGGATGATCACAAGGGTCTCCATCCTTCTCAAGCCGGGGAGAGCCAGGGCGGGGGGGGGGGGGGGCGCTCTCCAAGCCTCTCACCCCGTGCCGGGGGCATGCTTGCTGGATTCTCCATCCTTCTCAATCCAGGGGATGCTTGGGGGGGTCTCTGTCCCTCTCACTGTGGGCCACGCTGGGGACCAAGGAGTCTCTGTCCCCCTCGCCCCTGTGGTGACCTAGCTGAGGTCACGCCCCCTGCATGAAAGCCTGGCACTTCTCTGACCTCTTTACGTTTGGCGAGCTGGGTCTGGCGTCCGACCCCCTCCGCTTTGGGGGCGCCAGCGCAGGTACGCGACAAAAGCGGCGGCGACAAGAGGCGCAATGGCGGCACGAAAGAGGCGCAGCGGCACATCCCACCTCCCTCCCTCCCATCCACCCGCACACAACAGCCCGTCCCAGGGCTCCACGGCGGCGGCGCAGAGGGGCAGGGCCGGTGCCGGGGCTCCAGCGCTGGGGGGTCCGAGGGCGCCGAGCTGCGCTCGTCTGTGGCCGTGCCGCTGCTGTCGGCCCGCGCCGCCCGGCAGCTGCCGCCGCTGTGCCGCATCCCGAAGGGAGCATGAGCCCGCAGCCGCCTATGGGAGTCGAGTGCTGAACACCGAGGGGCAGAGGAAAGAAGTACACCGGCGGCGCGCCGCCGCCCCTACCCCCGGGGCCAGGTGCGCTCTCTGCCGGCGGCGCCCGTCCGTCCCCCGCTGCCCCGGGCGCCCTCCCCGTCGGCGGCGTCTGTTGTCCTCGCAGCCCCGGGCCAGGTGCTGTACCGGCGGCGGCCGCCGTCCTCCTCCCTCTCCCCGGTGCTTTCTGCCGGCGGCCATTGTCCTCGGTCCCCGGGACGCTCTCTCTGCCGGCGGAGTCCGTCGTCCTGGCCCCCCGCGCCCAATTCTCCGCCGCGCCGGCATGCCTCTCCCACCCCCGGGCCAGGTGCTTTATCGGCGGCGTCCGTCGTCCAACTCCCCACGGGCCAAGTGCTCCGCCGGTGTCCGTCGCTCCTGGCCCCCGCGCCTGGTGCTCTGCCGCCGCCGTCCGCCGTCGTCCTCCCCCGGGGGCCAGGTGGTCCCTCTCTGTCGGCGGCTTTCGTCGTCCTGGCACCCCACGCCCCGTGCTCTGCCGCCGGCATCCATCGTCCTCCTCCCCACGGCCAAGTGTTCTGCCGGCGTCCCTCGGTCCCCCGGGCGCCTTCCCCGCCGGCGGATTCCGTCGTCCTCCACCTCCCCACCGGCTTCTTTGCCGGCGGCATCCGTCGTCCCAGCTCCCCAGGGCGGCTGCCCCGCCGGGGGGCGCCTTTCTCCGGTGGCGCCCCCCGTCCCAGCTCTCCCGGGGCGGGCACTCTGCCGCCGGCATCCGTCGCGCTCCCTCCCCGGACCAGGTGCTTTACCGGCGGCGTCCCTCGTCATTCCCCTCCCCGCCAGGTGCTTTGCCGGCGGCATCCACCCTCCCAGCTCCCCGAGGCGGCTGCTCTCGCCGGCGGGCGTCCGGTGTTTCCCCTCCCCACCTCCCCCTCCCCCGTCCTTTCTGGTGGCGTCAGCCGTCCCTCCCTCCCCGCTGCCAGCTGCTTTAGCAGCCGCCCCCCGTCGTCGTCTCCCGCAGCTCGGGAGCTCCGCCGGCGTCGTCCGTCGTCACGGCCCCCTGCGCCCCGGGTGCTCCGCCGGCGCCGTCCGTGGTCCTCGCCTTTTCGGCGCGGCTGATCCGCCGGCGACGTCCTTCGTCCTCGCCTCCCGCGCTTGCCGCTCCGCCGCCAGAGTCCGTCGTCTCCACTGCCGCCGGCCGTGCCGGTGACCCGGCTTGGCACGCTGCTTTTATAGGCGACACAAGCCACGCCCCGTCGTTTTCAGCCAATGGGAGCTCAGTGTCGATTGTGGCGTGCAGGCAGCACCTGTCTTCGGCTCTTGTGATGTCACAGACGGGAGGCGGGGCAAGCACGAGCGATCTGATTGGCCGGTCTGGAGGGGGTTTCCCGGGCTTGGCGGCGCTGATTGGCTGTTTCGGGGCTGCCCGGGAGGCCGGTGGGTGGGGGCAAGGCCCAGAAGTGGGCGTGGCTTATCTGCGGCGGCGGGGCCGGTGGGGGGCCGGGGCCGGCTGGGCTAAACGTTCCACTGCCATCGGGGAGGGGCTCGCTGGAGAGCTGCCCTTTGGACTGCCTTGCCATGGCACTGGGGCTCCCAGGGGGCTGGCAGCGCAGCTCAGGGCGGGGATACGGCCCGGACTGGAGTCAGGGCTAAATGTGGCATTGGCGTCGGGGGAGTGCAACTGGCAATGGCACTGGGCTTTGCTCTAGAACGGTATGGGGCTTAGGGCTGCAAATGGGGCCGCATTTGGAGTTAGGGCGAAATGGGGGATTTGGGTTAGGGTTGAGCATTTAGGGAGGGGCTGAGGCTTCGATTAGAACTGCCATTGGGATCAAGGCTAAACGTGGCATTGGGTTTAGTGCCGGAGTTGGGATCGCGTCTGGGGCTAGACGTGTCTGGGACTGGGATGAGATTAAACACGGCACTGCGCCTCTGTCTAAATGTGCACTGTGATGGAGCTCAGCATCACGCTTGCCTTTGGGACTGAGTGCGCACCCAGCCGGATAGGGCAGACGTCACTGGAGGTTGTCCCTGGCACTGTGCCACCCTTCCTCATGCACCACACCTCGATGTATCGGGGGTGGGGGGGGGGGGGGTTGAAAGACGACCGAGGGAGGGTTGGGGGTGCGGAAAAGCCTGTGACTTGGGGGCTGTCTGCGGGAGGAAGGCCCGCGGGGAGGGCTCTCTGGGGGTCCCAGCCCCATTGCGGGGGCCCAGGCTCGTTGCGGGTGCCACCCCGCAGGTGAGTCGGGGCCGGGGCCATTGCCCTCGGGCTCGGGGCGGGGCTACGCCCCCTTCGCCACACTCCCCGCCCCTTGCCGCTGCTCTCGCCAGGCCGGGCGGGTCCCGCCGGGAGCTGCCGCTGCCTCGGCGCGGCCCCGCTTCCCTCCGCCCTTTCCCGCTCCCGGATCCCGGATCCCGGCCCCGCTTCCTTCCGCCGGCTCCCTCCAACCCTTGCCGCTTCCCTCCGCCGGGTCCGGGATCCCGGCGCCGCTTCCCTCCGCCCGTTCCCTCAGCCCTTGCCGCTCCCTCAGCTCATTTCCGCTCGCGTTAGGCCGTCGCCGCTTCCCGCCGCTCCTCTCGCTGCCTCAGAGCCTCGCCGCTTCCCTCATCCCGTTGCCGCTGCCCCGAGCCCGGCCCGGCCCCTCTGGCCATGAGCTTCCTCTGGTCTGGTGAGTGCCTGGGCGCCGGGAGGGAGGGAGGGTGCTGGGGGCTTAAGCCCCGAGGGGCTTAAGGAATGGGAGGGGCTGGAGGAGCACTTGGACTTGGTGTGGGAGACGCCATCATTTGGGGGGAGGAAGCGTTTGGGGAGGGCTGGAGGGGGGGGGGCTGTTGTTTGCGGGGGTCTAGGAGGGAAGGGGTTTTGGGGAGGCTCTGAAGGGGCTGCTGGGTGCTGCTGGTGGGGAGGGGGTGTGTGGATTTTCGAGGAGAGTGCTGAGCTTTGAGGAAGATGGAGGGGAAGATTGAGAGGCCCCCAGGAGCTGAGGAAGGCAAAGCGGGGCTCTTAGGGGAAGGTTTAGGGGAAATGGTGGAGCGGTTTGTGCTGGGGGTTTCAGCAGGGGCTTGGGAAGGTTGCTGAGTGTGTGTGGAGGAGGGAAGGCCTTGAAAAGAGTCGTTGAGAATGTACAAGGAGAGGCTGAGAAGAAAGGCCCTTGAGGGATATGGGGAGGAGTGGAAGGCCTGGGCACGTAGTGGACTTTTAGGAGGAAGCATTGGAGGAAGGTGCAGGGAGAGAGGGTCTCAGGTGGGATGAGGAGTGGGAATGGGGTGGTCCTGGAGGGCAGGAAGCCGTGGAGGGAAATGGGGGGGGAGGTTTGGGGGGTGCATGAGGGACTGGGAAACTTTTTGGGAGGAGAGTTTGAGAGAGCAGGCTTGGGGGAGGGGCTGTCTGGCAACTGGAGAATCTCATTTTGCCCAAGCTGAGCTCTGGTCCTGCCATGCTGTTGTTTTTGTCACTCTTTCTAGGAGGCAGGGAGCTGTCAGGGTCTGAAATTTCCTCTTTTGGGGTAGGTAAGGGTCGATGAAAGAATCGAGTTCTGTCTCAACATTTCTCGTCAGAAACTACAGGTGCGGGACTTACGCAGAGAATGCTTTGTACTTCCCTGAAGCTGGTATGGGGCGAATGCTTTGCACCTGCCTGAGTTGGTACAGAGCAAAGGCCTTGTGCTGCCAAAGCTGGTACGTGACGAAGGCTTTGCACCCGTCGCCCTGACGCCCATTGTGAAAAAGCTGCCGAGCATGCCTCGGGCACTCCTCCCTTGGCCCTGCCAAGTGGAGTTTAGCGTATCTCCGCAAGAATTAAGGGGGAGCAAGGGCGGGTGGCAAGGAGGGACCAGGTGTATGGACTAGCATAAAAGACAGCTCTGGAGTGACTGAACTCCGAAGATCTTCCCCACCGAAAGATCACATGGATCTTTGCAGAGGCAAAGGAACGCCTACTGACCGGGACCCCAGAGACGCCGGACGTCTGTGGAGCCGTGGTGGTAGCTATAGTCCCCTTTCCTTCCCATCTTTTCCCAATTTTCTCTCTTTCTCTCTCTATCGCAGGCCGCGTTATGGGCTAAATTAATAAAGTTCCCCTTTGGATCGAAATTTAAATCCCTTGACTTGTTGAATTTCGTGCTTTCTTTTCTTTTTGCACTCTGAGGTCATAGCTGGTGCGAACCATCACGCGTCTGCTTATGAGTGGACCGTGACACTCCAGTCCGGGCCGTATCCCCGCCCTGAGCTGCGCTGCCAGCCCCCTGGGAGCCCCAGTGCCATGGCAAGGCAGCCCGAATGGCAGCTCTCCAGCGAGCCCCTCCCCGATGCCAACGGCACATTTAGCCCAGCCGGAGCCGATGCGCCTCTTATCGCCGCCACAGCTCTCGGTTGCCTGCGCTGACGCCCCCAAAGTGGAGGGGGTCGGACACCAACCCCGGCTCACCAAAGGTAAGGCGGTCGGAGCAGCGCCGGGGCAATGAGGATGGAAAGCACCTCATTTGCCCGAGCAAATGGGAGGAGGACGGAGAGCCCCAGGGCATCCCCTGGACACTGGACAAAATAAACTTCAAAACACATCAAATGCTTTGTCTGCTATTTGCTCTCCCAATGAGTCAGCTGCGATGCAAAGAAATCACAAAGCCCCACACCTCCCCACGGGAGAGGAGGAAGGTACCCCCCCCCCACCCCGGGCGAGGAGGACGGTGAGCACCCCCAAGCCCTCCAAAAGCAAAGACTACAACAATGCCCCAGCCCTCATTGAGGACAGGGAGCTAGGATGGCCCAGCGTTCTCTCTATGTCTCTCCTGCCTGGGGAGTCCTGGGCAGGACTGTCTCTGTCCTTCTCCACCTGCTCGGTGCCTGTTGGTGGCTCCATTCTTCTCTCCCTGGGAGTCTCCATCCCTCTCGGCCCTGCTTTGTCTCTGTCCCTCTTGCACCGGGGGATGCTTGGGGATCTTGCGGGCTTTCATGCAGGGGGCGTGACCTCAGCCAGGTCACCACAGGGGTGAGGGGGACAGAGACCCCCCCCCAAGCATCCCCTGGATTGAGAAGGATGGAGAATCCAGCGAGCATGTCCTGGGCACGAGGTGAGAGGCATGGAGATGCTCCCAGGCTCTCCCCGGCCTGAGAAGGATGGAGACCCTTGTGATCGTGCCCCGGGGAGAGAGGGACCGCGAACACGGCTCCTTCTCCCTGCCCAGGGTGGCTGTAGCTGATTTGATACCCCAGACTCCCATGCTCATTGCTCATCTTTATAGAAGCTGTTTGATAGTGCTAATAAGATTAGCTAACGCTAATGCAACGGAATCCATGGGATTCCATTGCATCCCAATGGTCTCCCGGCTTCCATCAGGCCCTGCTGTGTCACAATGGAGCCTTGGTTCCATGAGATTCCAGCGCGGAACACCGATAAGCTGCGGAATTCATGGAATGGGTCTTCATCCTGGTGTAAGAGAAAGGAGGGCTTCCATCAAGAAGCAGACCCTCCAACAAAGCCATTGAAGGGAGCGAGGCAAAATCAAATGTTTCTTCTGGGACAGTCAGTGAATCTCTATGGAAAATCCAGGATAGTAACAGGAGCTAGCTTTGCTGTGCTCAGCTCGCAGGAGATTCCAGAGGAGGGATTCCCTCATGCATCAGGCCCAGGAAAGAATTCCTGCTTCTTAAGGCTCCATCAGGGTGAAGGCATCTTTTATTTTTACCATTATTGGAGCAGCTGCTTTGTTGAAGCTGCTGCAAAATACTCCTGTGTT